>CAVNYN010201787.1:0-29297 GCA_963692815.1 Nyctanthes arbor-tristis
TGAAATGAGTTGGAGCATACCTGCAATTGCTGCCACACCTGTCATTGTTACCCGTCCTAGGTAAATTTACCAACCTTCTTTATAACTCATTGTTATACCTTCATTATGTAAATGGGACTTGAATTTAATTTATGCAGGACAAAAGCAGGACTAATTCCATTTCAAGATATCATTGCCTTGACTCCAGAAAACAACCTTCTTCTTTATGTAAGTTTCTTGAAGTATATGTTTCCTTATTGGAATAAACTTTCTTGAAGAACTTTGTGAAACTTCTTATATTTCACTGATGAAATTTGCAACTTATGCGTCCATCCTAACATATTAATGGAAAGTGGGTCTTGGAAGCCCCTCTGATAAGAACAAACAGCTACCTGATTGCTCCTTGAAACAAGTGGAACTGATATTTGTCTGCTTTCAGTCTTCTCTTTGATAAGATGCCTATGAACTTCAACATGTTTGGTCTTATTATGTTGAACACAGTTATGAGCTATGTCAACTGCAGCTTTGTTATCACAATAGAACATCATTGTATGTTCTTCAACAACTTGTAGGAGGAGTGTTACCTTTTCAGCTTATCGAAATCTTTTCTGCATATTTAGCATACATGCTCCCTGTATTGTCAATTTGTAGGAGGGAGGAGACCGACCGATTCTCTCTATTTTGTATTCAGTTTTGCTCTAGGTTAAAGAAATGAGAGGGGGGAGAGATTTTATTTTCTTCTCCGCTCTCTCTCTCTTTCTCAATTGTTTTTCTGTCTCTAGCCTATCAATATTCAGGAGCCTATATCCTTTTTTTTTTTTTTTTTAACATAAAGATTTTATTCATTAATGCACATCATTACATTGCTTTTTAGAAAGTGCGGGATTCTTCTCTAGGCTTTTTGCATACATTGTTTCCTTTGAGGCTCTGGAAAAGATAAGAAAGTGCTAAAGCATGAAGATCTTGTTAGTGCATGTAGTTTAGATGCAAGATATATTTTTAGAAGCCTGTTTATGGAAGACTCATTAATTTAAAGGTCCATTTGGCAACCGATTGTAACTAGGTTCAGTTATACGTGTAGTTATAGCACATGTTAGCAAACTATTTCTATTTCAACATAGAAGTAGATCAAACAAACATCCATGGTACTTCATGAATCTCCACCACTCATTCATATAGAATCTATTTCACTCTCAAAATAGAAATGGTCTGCTAACAGCGACATAATTGAAATACATGCACATGTGGAGGTGAGACACAGTTTGATATGATAAAAAGTTCACATGGCGTACATCATCCAAGCACTTGTCATAAAATATTGTCAAAACTGGATGAGACCAGCTGGTTCAACTGAAAAACTGAGAATTGGTCGGTGAACCAGTCTGCTTGTCATATAAAACTTCTTAAAAAAACTGGACCAGGAACCAGATTTTCTGGTGATTAAATCGTGGACTGGCGACCCGGTGGCAGGTCTTTATGGTTTTTATGCCACAGCATTTTAACTTAAAATTTTTTGATTTTGAAACTTTAAAGGGGCAAAAGGGAGAAATTACCACCACGCCCCCATTGGCATTTCTCTTTGCCCATATCTGTTAAATGCCCTTTCTTTATTACTTCAAAACATCATTTTTCCAACATCGATAACCATGTGGGACAATGCCCTGCCTTTAATAAAGTCACAAATTCACATCTCTTTGCTTTGAAAACCAATGTCGGACATAAATCCTATGGGGGAATTGTCCTTTTTTCAATAATTTCACAACTTCATTCTCTACAAATTAAAATTTGATGGTTGCCAATGCATCCAATGGCGTTTAATAGAACAAAGTTTTTTCCTTTTCAGTTCAAAATCTGAGGTGAGATTCACCTATTAGCCTTCAGTTCAAAATCCCATGTGGCATTCTTCATGTAAAACTATGAATATTTTTTTTTAAATCTAAATTTTTTTAATTACATCTGGTTCGACCTGACCCTTGAACCATTGCCTTCTCTGGTTCAATGGCTCTCCGCTTTCTAAACACTGGCGTCATACCTAAGCCTACATACTTGCACATCTGCATGTATAGGGGCTTCATGAAATTGATCTTTTAGAATCAACGATTCTCTTTCCAATTCGATCTCAGCCATACCTTCTTTAAAATCATTTTTCAGCTTTCACATTTTTTCTTAACTGCAATTTTTCCAAAAAAATCATTTTTCACAAAATCTATTCTCGAAAAGTCGATTTCTTAGACACCCATATTCAAATTATAACTAAAATTATTATTAAATCCAATTATAATTTTTTGCCAAACAGATCCCAAAATATGGGTGATTTTCCAAATATTCAGATGGATTTTTCTTGTAATTATCAAATGTAGTTTACATAGCTTGTTGTGCATTTAGTACAAGTGTGAACAATTTTTCATTTAATTGGACAGCTTCTGATTAATAAATATGAAGACTGTAGTTATTGTCGCTTTCTTCTCTCTTATCTGCCCTTGCTTTTATCTCTCTCTCCTTTCACATTTTGTTCCTATCTCCAGTCTTCTTTTATAACTTTATTGTTATTCTATTGCTTCTGTTATCAATATGGCTCTCTAAAAGAAATAAGACTTGGAAGATTAGAGAAGTTCTTCTTTTGCATAATAAAAATGTACAAGCGAGTCGTAGGTGCTGGCTTTATCGTCAATACCCCAAGCTATTGGAGTAAGTAAAAGTAGAAAGTATCACTAATTTATCTTCTACTTGGAATGGAACAATCTAAAATTATGGTAAGGATTATCTAGCTAATAAACATAGTCTCAGCCTTTTTTTCTGAGTAATGCCATTTGTACTGAATATTTCAGTCTAGTTGGCACTTCTCATTAGAAATTGGGGAGGTGTCCGTGTGCACATGGACGTTTGCACCTTGTCAGTTTTCAATGAAGTTAGTCAACTAGAGTATAGTTGCATATTCAGTTTAATAGTTGACCAGCATGAAACGGCAAGGAGTGTGTATAGATTTGATTAGCACAAAAACAGAAAGGAATATTCTCAGCTTTCCAGGCTGTCTAAAAGATTGTCCGAGTCTTTTGCTTTTCCATGAAGTGCAATTGGAAACTCAAGTTGAGAAGATGGCATAGCTTGGCTCGCGTTGCATTGAATTCTTGTCAAAAGCTATGCACAACTTATTTCTACTGATGCTGCATTCATAAAATGTATGATCTATTATGTGTTTCAATGACATATCAATAGAAAATGAGCTTTGCCTAGGCCATCAAATTCTGAAGCTGGAAAGCACAAGAGATTTATAGGGTGTTTGATAGATTATTCAGGTCAAATTTTTCCGAAAATTATTATCTTCATCTATCCCTTGATTTGACAACTACTCAATTACAGCCACACATTTCGAAACCTCTTTAAACCTCCACCACTCATTTTACATGTCTTCATTGTAATCTATGTATAATTTCCTCCATGTAATGTAGATTCAAACACCCTTAGTCTTGTCTTCAAATTTGAACTCAAACCATGAGCAAGGACACTTTGTCTTCTTTCTGTGAATTCTCGGGTAACTAATAATTACTAATTGTCAGACACTACATCTTTATCATGTAAAATCAAGCAAGTCACCGTTGTCTTTTTAAGCATTCTATATATTGCCATTTCTGCTTAAATCTAATATATGTGTGCTTACTAAGTGGGTTTTTTTTTATTTTTTTATTTTACATATGCAGTCTGGAAAGCTATGCCTATGCAGATATGTTATTCCCTCTCCTCTAGGTGGAGATAAGCTTTTGATTACTCCAAAGCTTTCAAGGACTGAAATTAACATCCATGATCTTAAAATTGTTGGATTGGCTGATGCTGTCGAAGGCCGAGTCAACTTGATTTTGAACAGTGGGCAGGTACAAGAAAGAATTATATTCTCCCTTTTGTGTAACTGAAGTAATGCTTTTACTGCTCAAGATTATTCATTATGGACTTCAAACAAAATAATGCACCATTTTGGCAGCCCTAGGAAATATCTGATATTTTTTGCCACTTTCTTGGGTTGTGAACCTCATTGTAACAAATACAGGAGCACTGTACATGGTTACACAAAATTTCAATAACTTGCCTTTATCACAGAGACAAAGATAATGTGAAAGATCATTATTGATGTTTTGGTTTTTGCACTCAATTGCTAACCATATTTCATCAACGTAGAAGTGAATTCACGCAGTAGTTCTTCAATCCCAGTCTCTGTCATTGATAGATCTTAACAGATTCTAATTGTCTTTTTTAGATTTACAGATGTGCGTTACGCCGTAACCCTTCTTCTTCTCTAACTAATGATTGTATCAATGCAATGGCTGAAGGGCTAAGTCCTAGTTTTTATAATCACTTCACAGTCCTCCTATGGGGTGAGGGCAGTTCGGCTTATTTGTCAAAAGCAGATCCCAGTGCTGATTTGGAATGGGAATCTTTTTGTGGAGTGTCGTGCGAATGTGTGGGAAGTCTAAACGTTCTTCTCAAATATCTCCAGATGCAGCTTCAAACTTGTCATGGGAGTTTCTTATCAGAAGCACATATCATGACCAATATTATAAGCATAACTTTATTGCTGGTACCATTCCTAGAACATCATATAGCGTGCAGGGATTAGGGCCTGCTGGAGCAGTTGAGGGCAATCCCCAGAGAAATGTAGAACCATTCTATATAAAATTGCTGACAGAAACTTTGGATTCATTGCATGCGGTATACGAAACTTTGAAACTAGACAATCTTCGCAAACGGTTTACCTTCTGACTTTTCTCTTTATTTATTTAGCAGTGATTGTCAACTTTTTATAAACCAACTTGGTTTATAAACTGACACGTAAAATATTAAAAAATGAAAACATTAAAATCCTAAAATTAAAATGAACATAATTTTTTTTTTAAATATGTAACTACAAATAAAGCATAAATAAATTAACCATCATCATGTGCTTAGTCTTGTGATTAATATGATATACAAGCTCAATAAGAACTAACTTATTTACATAAGTTTTCAAATCGTCTTTCTTAACCCAAGCTTATTTCCCTTTCAAATTAGACTTGTTTTTAGACTTGTTTTCACCAATAAGAATGCTTTGATGTTGCTTGTTTAAAAATCTATGACAATTAGATTTTTTTATGCCCTTTAATCACACAATAAAAGCAAATAGGCACATAATATGGAAATTGAACATAATGCTTTTCATGGTGATTTTCAGTCATGTTAACAAAATTTGAAGATTTAGACTTCACATAATAATGGTGATCACAACAAAAATAAGTATGAGATGAGTGGTACTTACCTGGAGTCTTATATGGATGTGATGTATAAGACTTTCTTCTTCCAAATGGGGTTCTTTTCATCACAGTTTGATCTGTTTCATGCCATCTAGTTCTGGCTACTGTGTGCCTTCATGTCCTATTTTGAACTTTAGTATTAGACATACCTTTCTGATTTTGGTTTAGGTTCCCGGTCCATGCAAATACATCTAGTTTACCTTTAGTTGTGCCAGATGTATTTGCTCTGACTTGAGTTGTGCCAGATGTATCTGGTTCAGGCTCTTGTAGAAGGGCTCTAGAGACAATTTTGTTAGGCAAAACCTTTGTATGATGTACAACTGTAATATCTTCAGATTTGTCATGTGTTAGTTGATACTTGATCTTTATAGGCATAGCAATAGAAGCACTTTTGATTGAAGACTTAACAGAATTATCTGAAGGAGGTTGACTTGTAGCTTTTACAAAAATTGTTTGATCTGACACTTTCTCCTTCCCTTTGTCTTTAAAACCCAGAACAATTTTAACATGAGTTGGTCTTCCATAACTGAGAACTTCATTACTTCTTACAGCTCCAATGGTAAGTTCTTTGACCCTTTCCTTTGAATTATCCAAGTCTTCATTAAGTTTGTTCAGTTGATACGCTTTTTCTTGTAATAATATTTGGAAAGTCAATATTGTTTACTCACTTTCATCTTTCTCATATCTCAGAGTCAGGGCAATAGCTTCAAGAGTTGTAACTTTCTCCCGTTCAGCTGCCAATTTTTCACTCATAGCAGTACACTCTGTACAACCATTAGTATATTCCTCAGATTCTATATTTTGAGCATCTGATTTGGTCGAGCAGGATGTATCTGGATCAGATGTAGGATAAGCCGCTCATACATGAAAGCGATTGATAGAGTTATATCTTGATTAAATGGCATCATTTTATTGGTTAATTTTTGAGAAGTCATATATAATTTTGACTTATTTAAGAATGCATCAAATGATATGATGCCACGTTCAGTTTATAATCCAACATAAACCATTGGTTTATAAACGGTTGCCAAAAAATTGTTATTTCATTCATTAACCTCCATATTTTGGGGGTTTTGACAGTGATCAATCAACTTTGCATGGCTTTAGTCACATTAATTGCATCGCATAAGGGATCAGCAACTTCATCGCAACAGGAAAAAGAACATTAGAAGCTTAAGAATTCTAGATATGAGTAGATGAGTATCACCTCTTGTTTCTGATTTTGCATTGATTTACATTCATGCTTATATTTATGTACATTGTATTTTATATTGCTTGACATGTTCGATTTTATTGCTTTACCCCTCATTTTAATACCTGCAGGGATTTGGGTCTTTTGGTAGTTCTATTATGTGATGTTGCTGATTTCTTGAATGAAAACTACTACTTGGATCACTATAAACGTGACTTTCCGGAACTTACGAAACGCTTTGGGGAGTCTTTGCACTCATTTTCTCCAAGAACACCTCCATGTTTATTCAGATGGCTGGAAACTTGTTTAAAGCATGGATGTAGTTCGGCAAGTATTAAAGATCTCCCCCCTCTGATCTGTAAAGACAGAAGTTCTGTTGTAAATTGGGCACGGAAGATTGTTTCATTCTTTAGCGTTTTGTGTGGTGCAAACCAATCAGGAGAAAGATTGTCGTCTGGTGTTACCTGTAATGTTGCATCTGGATTATTTTATACTTGGGAACAGCTAACTGTTTGGCAATGGTTGGTGAAAATTTTGGTCTGCAACAGTTGGACTTGCTACCAGCTGGTGTCTCTCTTCCTCTGCGACACGTAAGTTGACAGCTTCATTTTTTTTTTAACTTTTGGAAGTGCTTTCTTATATTGTGCACCATCTAGTATTTGATGCTATATTTTGCATCTTATTGTATTGTCAGCATTTTGTTGGGTTCAATTGCTTGCTGTTAAACCTTAATGGAAGTTGATATAGACAAAGTTTCAGATAATAGTTAGGATATTCATCTTCTTCCTTGATATTCTTTACAATGTTTTTCTTTCTTTTGTTTATTAGTTCTTTGGAGTTTCGGGGGTATGCCTACATAAACTTTTGATACCTTAGTTATCTTTTGACGTTTAATTTCCTAAGCTGTACGTTTGGTACATATTATTTAGGCATTGGACAGGTGCCGTGAGTCTCCTCCGACAAAATGGCCGGGTGCTGCTTATGTGCTTCTGGGCCGTGAAGATTTGGCTTTATTAAGTTCAACAGATCCAAGCAAAACAGTGGAACAGGAATATCACACAAATCTAAGTTTGATCTCTCTGTCTACACCTTATATGTTGCATCTGCATCCGGTGACAATACCTTCCTCAGTGTCTGATACACTTGAATTGGAAGGCACTAAGCTAAAGGATCCAGACTCTTTTGACTCAGTAGTTGATGGAATGGAGCATATTTTCAACTCGAGTACACAGTTGCGCTATGGTCGCGACATGCGCCTGAATGAGGTGAATTTCACATTGAGAATCTTATCTATATTACTAAGAAAATACATGTTTATTTTTCTTCTGCTGAAATTCAATGGAATCTCAATTCAGCAATACCCATTACCATTAGCAAACCAAATCCATTTCATAGCAGAACTTGTTCGAACTAATCACATCCATTTATCTCGTAGGAACCATATGTGCAACATGAATCTCCACTGTTCATTTTCACTAATTTATTTCTATTTGGAATAGTCTGCTAACAGGGGCTTAAGTTTCCTGCCATCTTCAACTTTATAGGAGGTGAAATATAGGCTGCCTTGAATTATTTGTGGGGAATCTGCCCTTTAATAGTAGTACGATTCAACCCATGTAAGGAAAGAAAATAGTCCTAATTCAGAAGGAAAAGATTAAAGGAAAATATAAGAAAATGAAATATAATCGGACTGGATATTCCAACTTCAGGACTGAATCTTTGTCACATATTGGATTTAGTTTTCAATTATTATATTGTGTCTCATGTGATTTCATGTTGATTCTTATCATTAACTTTAGACCCATTTTGCTTTAATGGCTTTCGCTGTATCCTTAGGTTATTGTTTTACATAGTTGATTACACGTGTATTGCTCCTTGCAAGACGTGATCTTTTGTGCATCAAATCTGTAGGATGGAGTTTCGACTCCGTCTCAAAATACTTGTATGCAGCAGAGGTCATTTGAACTTGGATATCCATGGGTTAGATGTACACTTCTGCGTCTAATTCGTTGTGAATTTTCTGATATTTTGCCTAAGAAGATTTTTATTTCCGAGGTAGTTTCAACTTGTGGATATTTGTCTCTCTCCCCACACACACAGACACACACACAACACAGAGGCTAATTGGTTTTTATTGCCATTGCATGAACATCCCCCACAACCATTATCATTTAAGTCCTTGGAGATTGTTTTTCTAGTTTCTGATATTTTATAGAATTATATGCTTCTCACACAAATGCAATCTTAATTGCTTGCTTGTAGCTTTTATGAGAAATGGTTGTACTCTGCGGCCAATTTCTCCATTCCATATGATATATATGTTTTTTGACACAGGTGAGACGACTTCTGTGTTCTGCAAAACCAGTAGCTATTCAAACACCAGTTAATCCTACAGCTTCTGATCAGGACCTCCAACAGTTGTTGCTGGTTTACTTAAAACAGATCTTTTCGTGTTATTCTTTTTGAATTCCCTGTGATCTTTGGTTCTGCCTTCATATATATATGCATCTTGTTGAACTCAAATAATCAATTCTGACTTTAATCCTTTTCTGGGAATCAGGTACCATCCATTTTTCCAATGTATATTTTCGTTTATTTTGTTATTTATATGTACAGACTCAGCTCTGGCATCTTGCACAAAGAACCACTGCTCTTCCTTTTGGCCGGGGTGCATTTACACTGGGTACCATATGTACTCTATTAACTGAGGTGGGTTTTGTATTTGTTTCATAAATTGGTATAGTTATGATAGGACTTTCATTTTCTGTTGCTTTTTCTTTACTTTTGCATTTTGTTTTTTGTTTTCTAGCTACTGTATGTTTGCCCTCGTTTTCTAGCTTCAGAAAGACAGCTGTTGGGTAAACCACATGGATGATTTCCCCCCCTCTTTTGTAGGCTCTCACGGTTCCCAAACTTGTTTTGGCCGGTCGTTTGCCTGCGCAGCAAAATGCAACGGTAGTCGCCTCTTTTTTTCTTTTTCTTTTCTTTTCTTTTTTTTTTTTCGGGTGCTTATGCCATGACAGATTACTTCAATTATCAGGTGATTGTCAACTTTTTTTCAGGTTAATTTAGATACAAACACTACAAATGTTCAAGATCTCAAGTGTTGGCCCGAATTTCACAATGCTGTTGCTGCAGGCTTAAGACTTGCTCCCCTCCAGGTATATATAATGTATCAGTTATAATAATAGCCACAGGGAAATTTTTTAGCAAATGTTTTGTTCTTTCACAATTCTCTCTCATCTCCAGTTGCAATTTCTTAGAGGTTCTGTTCTTTTGATACAGGGGAAAATGTCAAGGACATGGATACTCTATAACAAACCTGATGAGCCAAATGTTAGTCATGCTGGGCTTCTTTTTGCCTTGGGCTTACTCGGACATCTTCGTGTTTTGACTATCACTGATGTATACCAGTACTATTCACAGGTTGAGCTACTGATTTCTTCTTATCCTTAAAACATTCTTTGTTATATATGGTTACACATATACAGTATACTACATGTACATGCAATAGATTGTAACCTAAATGTGCAAAAATGCACAGACATGCAAATATGCATTTTTCGTGCACATGCGGAGAGATGTATCTGAATAAAAGTGCATAGGTATCTGCTTTTTGCAAAAGCAATGACCTACTTTTGTTCCTGTATTTAATCCATACTGTTTTGCACAGTTAGCAAAAAGATTTTTAACATGATTTTGCTGATATTATTTGACATATTAAGAATTCAAATACTAAAAGATTCTCAGAAGTGACATGCTACTCTGAAAGTGGTTTTGTTTCCTTTAATCTGTTATGGTTATATAATTGAGTCCCTGCAATGATATTTTACAGATTTTGTTGCTGCTATCGTAACACAAGTCCCTTCTCTCCATCTTTAATTACATCATCATCTGTGTTATTGCCTTATTGGAATTGGATGGCTGATTGCTCCAGACATATTTTCTACTGAACTTCAACTTCTTTAACTTCCATTATCAACTTATTCTTCATTTTAGGTTATTTGTTTCCTTATCTGTCATGTAGTATTTTCTAATTCTGATGTATCGCTCATAGGAACATGAAAGTACGACTGTTGGATTAATGCTAGGCCTTGCAGCATCATACAGGGGAACAATGCAGCCAGCAATTAAGAAGGTAGAGGGACATACCTCTTTTTTCCTTTCCTCCTGTTTTCGCATCATGTCTTGTAATAACTTCTCTCTGAATGCAACCTTCATTTTCCATATTTTTTTTTTTTATAAATCTACTTTGCTAAATTGCACAATATTGCCAATATCTGCTATTGCCCATAATCTAGTAATTGTCAAGACATACCTCAAAAGAAATCTCATAATGTTAGTGAACTAGAAAAGAAGCTGTTAGATGGCTTATGGAACGCATATGATTGTCTGCTAAAGGCGAACATTTGACAGGTTTCTTGATGATAATTTTTTCTTCAGTTCCTCACTTATGGATGACTGCCCCAACATTAACGATTGGAATGGATATGAGAGCTGTATAATAACTACTACAGCTTCTAGATTAAGTGGTTTAACATAATATACATAATAGCAAAAGTCCTGGGTGCTTGTCTCACTCTTATTAAATATATGTGAGTTTAATGGAGCAAAAGTGAACTCTGTTACATGTGAGAAATGTCAGGGATATATCGAGGACGATATTCAGTTGATATATATCTGGTGTTCCCTAATAACGTAAGCCGTTAAGTGGCTCCAAACTCTGAGCAGATCTTTGAAAATCCTTCAGTTCTAATTTGGCCACCTTAGTCACTATCCTTGCCAACAACAGTGTAATTCTACCACGTACAATCTTTTATCGTGTTGTACCTTCCAGTGCTTTCTTCTTGCAAAGCTTAAGCGCTACTTGTGTCGTAGCAACGTCCTAATCCTACCATATACGGTCATGTTGTCACATTGTACCTTCCACTGCTTTCCTCTTGCAAAACTTCATTTCTTGTCAGCTCAAAATCTTCCTATCAGCTACCTTCATTCTTGATCGCTCTAGGTTTATGTACCGGAAGTATACGATGCCCCAATAATAAAGTTATGAAGGGCTGTATTCTATGAGGATTGGTCTATTTTTGCTAGTGCATTATAAGACTACTGTGATCCAATTGTGAAGAACACACCATTTCTTTTGATTGATTTGATTAATACTTGAAAAGAAAGAGGAAATTTGCTGAGGATCTGACTTTACGCCTTAAAAATTGATAACCTTGCCGACTGTAATGAAATAGCTGGGGGTTAAAACTGAAAGCCAATGTGCTAATCACATCCGTGAGAAATGTCTAGCCTTGTCTTTTGCCCACGCATATTCATTTCTAAGAATTCTGAGTAGCTTCATGCTTTCTACCATCGTCTGTTCGTGTCGAAGGACTAATAAACTTCTTGGTATTATTGATGCTCTTTTGCTACTTTAATGTTTTGCTCAGTTAATTTTATTTGATATTTTGTTAATGGAAGGGAGAGTATTGATCAAATGTCACACTGGGCATTGCCAGCTATGCATTGCCAATGTCCTTGATGCCAAATGTATATGAACCAAAAGTAAGAAATATAGGAGGAGGAGGAGGAGGATAGAAAGGGCAGGAGAATTAGATGGACTGAAGTGTGGAAAATAATTAGAAAACGTGGGGGAGAAATATAAGATTCAATCCATAATCATACTCTTTCATATGTGACTTGGCTTGCATGAGGTTAAAAGTTTTAAGGGGTAACTGCGTTGGTTTAGAGAGGTGGCAGCTTGTTAGGGTACGGCTAACCAGATCAGTCGCTGAGGTGGTTTAGAGAGGTGCGTTTCGTTTGTATGGTTGTCAGTTTCAAGGGAAGCACAGTGTGGAGAGTAAGTCTTCAAGGAATTTGCCATGGGTGAAACATGCAACAATTGTTGTTGAAAAGACAACTTTTCTATGATACCAAATTGATGCGAAACGTATATGAACCAAAAAAAAAAAAAAAAAGAAATCCTAATCTAAATCAAAATAATACTGTATTAAGACTAACTCCATGTCATATAGGATCTCCATCAATCCCACTAGTGAAAGAAGTGCTTAAAATTCGGGACGCTTAGCAGTGTATTACTCCAAGTGGGCGCTGTAAGAAATGCCCATTCTGGGCATTTAATCATCTCTCCTGAAAGGCATGCCATCTTTCTAGAGTAATTACTGCTAACTGTTTACTTTTGTTTTGGAGCAGTCTCTTTATGTGCACTTACCAACCCGCCATCCATCTTCCTTCCCAGAATTAGAATTGCCAACCCTCACACAGGTGTGTATATTTCTTGTTACTATTTTTGTCCCAAAAAAATAAATAAATAACCATATCTTATGCTATGCTTCTGCTGTTTTGTTGTTGCTTTGCAGATCTAGTTATCTTTCTTTTCTGCAAGTATAATCATTTAAGCTAAATAAACTTTTGGTTTTCTTCATGCTGTTGTTTCTTTTCTGAATAGGTTGGTGTTTTTGTTTCTCTACAGAATGAATGTTACAAGTGGTACTACTTGTGGTTCTTAAAATATGTGGAGTAAATGTCGGATTTCCCCCCCTTTTTTTGAAACACAAACAGCATCCTGACACCCCCTAATTAGTTCTGATTGTAATAATTCTGGCTGTGTATTCAAGTTTAGTAAAGGCTGAATTCTAAATTTATTTTATTCTATTTTATATCCTTTTTTTTTTTTTTGGGGTTAATTTTCAGTCAGCAGCACTTATGTCTTTCGGACTTCTTTATGAAGGATCAGCACATCCACAGACAATGAAAGTTCTTCTGGTACTGTCAGTCACTATTGCTCTGCCTTACAGCTGATAAATCTTCTCCTTTTATGTTACCATGTTCGTCTTTTGAATAGTATTTATACCATGTGAGCATGCGTATTTTCTCTCAGCACATATATTTTTTCCATGAAGAAAAACGAACGAAACTGTTATAATATAATACTAGTCATGGTACTCATTTCCTTTGTCCAACAGTATGTTTCTGTTACTTTATTTTGTCATTTTAATAATGCATTTGTCTGATGGCTAGTCTTCTCCGTTTACTTCATTCGCCACTTGATTCCTCTGACAATCAATTATTTTGAATCCAAGTCTCATAAATCATTTTTCTGCTTACACTCATATCTTTGGATGGTCCCCCATTGGATGCCCATCAATCTCTCTGAGAAGTCTGCAATTGACAAAGTAGTTATAGAAGTGAGAGAAGACTGGCGGATAGGCATCATTTTGTAATCATTTAAAACAAAGGCTAAACAACTTCGTTCTCCAGTAATTCCAAAGAGCAATATACAACTTTTAATTTAATGTTGAAAGGCATAACCAACTGGTTGTTCAACCAAAATAAATATAAGCATGATAATTTTTGAGATGTTTTAGCTTTCATTTAAAGCTTTGCTGCATTTATGAATGTGCTTCAGCGTTGTTCTTTCTGCATCATCATTTTATTTTTCCCTCCCAGAACTTAAGTTATTATAGGGTGAAAAATTGAATACACGTTAATTAGTATTTGGCTCTTAACTTTGTCCTTGTTTGTTTCTTGTCAATTTTTGTATTTGACTTCCAGTTCTAGGTGTTCAAAGATTAAAGGGTGAATTGAATTGAATACTCATTAGTCATAATTAGTTTCTTGCTGCTTTATACAGCCAGAACATTCCAGATTGACAAATGGGAAAATCTCGGAGGCATGTTACCTATATTACTTGGAATTTTTTTTTAATGTAGCCAGTTGCTACCAACTGCTACTTCTGTTAATTTATGCGTGTCTATTTATTGTACATTCTCTGTTTTCTCACATGAAAAGTCTGTAATCTTTTTTATGAGATCTTTACTGATGAATTACTAATTTGTGTTTTCTTCCCCAGAGTGAAATAGGCCATCGAAGTGGAGGAGATAATGTCCTCGAAAGGGAGGGCTATGCAGTTTCAGCAAGATTTTCACTTGGACTCGTCGCATTGGGTACTATTCATAAATTGACATAGCTTAAATTTTTACTTTTGTTGAAAGTAGTATGGTGAACCTATTTTCATTCAAATATTTCGTGGGATCCGTGAGTAACAACCGTCTCCACACCACTTATTTCGACTTATATTATTTAATTTAATGAATTTAAAACAGCCTGTATACTATTTTTCAATTTACTTAGTTTATTACTGCTTTATCTGACCTTCCTTATGTTGTTGAAGGTCGGGGAGAAGATACACTTGGCTCTGAGGATCCTTTTATTGATCGGTTGTTTCAATATATTAATGGCAAAGAGATTCATAATGTAGCTGCTCCCTTTCTTATTTCGAACCAATGCTATACGTTCTTATGCAGAATGTATATCTTGAATCTTCCAACTAACTTGGTCATTTACCATTTAGCAGGACCAATTTCATCTTATTAAGCCATCAGTTGTTGAGCACAATCGAAGTGCAGGGCAGGTTTGATCTTTATTCCCAATCCTATTATGCGTATTATTATCTGACTTTTAGTATGAAATCTTGTGCTGCTGTGCAACTGGCTATGCTCTTCCCATTTTCTCTTATTTTCTCAAATTTATTTATTTATTTTTTCTTTTTTATTTTTTATTTTTTTTTGGGTACCAGATAATGGATGGGTGTCTGATCAATATTGACGTTACTGCACCTGGAGCTATAATTGCTCTTACTCTAATATACTTAAAGGTAACTTGCAGTATAGTGATTTTATTTGATCTCATTCATGGACCACTTCACCTGATTATGTACTTTGTAACTTCATATATTTCGTTTTCTATCATGATTCACAGTGTCAACTTTTTATTTCAACAGACAGAATCAGAGCTCATTGCATCTCAGCTTCCTATTCCTCAAACGCTCTTTGAATTACAGCAAGATCTTGAGGCCTGATTTCATAATGCTCGCTGTTATTGCTCGGAATTTGATACAATGGAGCAGGTAGTGTTTTTATTGGACATTCCTAGAGAATATGACATACCAACAAAGTGTGGATTACTATCGCACTGAGATTGCCTGTATAAGGCAGGTAGAGTTGTTATTGATATTTAGAAGTGGACAAGTATTATTTCTAATATTTATGGGAATATATATCTATTTGGCGTAGGATATTTCCATCAGAAGAATGGATGTGGTCCCAAATTCCAGATGTTGTTCAAAATGGTGTAGAAGGCCTTGAAAGTGAGCTGGATGATATCTATGAGATGGACGCTGAAGCTTTTGTTCAAGCATATGTTAACATAACAGTCGGAGCGTGCATTTCGCTTGGTAAGTCATCCGTTTGAGATCGGAAGAGCGTGCATATGGTAAATATTGGTTATGTGTCGTTTTGGGTTTGTAGACACTGAAGTCCTTCACCGAGATTTATTCAAACAGAGTTCCAGATCTAGACATATTCTAAAGATGGATTTGGCACTATTAATTTTATCATAAAAATTATCAGTGAAGTTGATGATGAACGAACATTAACCAAGAATAAGAAGGGAAAAGGGAAAAGAATCAGAAGAATATTAAGGGAGAAATTGCTGCTTACTCATAAGTCAAACACGAAGAATATAAAGAAGGAACTCTCTATTTATAGGATACAAAACTTATTTTTAATTAAAATAGGAAGCTAATTAAGTAATCCCAATTAAGAAGGAAATACTAAAACCTTATTTCGTATCTAATATGAGTATGGTAAACTAAAATTCTATTTCATTATCCTACTAGGCCTCCATCGCTGATCATTTTGCTTTTGCACCTTACTTTCTTGTCAATCTAAACTGTGCTTTATTTGGTTAAATGAACTTTTGCTCAATACAATAGATAGAATAATAGAAATGAACGCTGTTGCTGCTGTAAACTATGAAGGCCAATCTATTGTGAATTGCTTTTATATTTAGTTGAACAGTTACCTGGATAAAGCTTCAAATATAAACCAAATTTGGACAGGCACTAGTTTTTAACCTTGTTGATGTTCTGAATTGTGTCTCTTCCATTTCAGTATGGCATCTTGGATTTCATCATTAACCAATTAGTTTATTTCATTTAGAGATCTTTCTGCATTTTCACTTGCCAGCTGATCCTAAATGGTATATTCCTCTGCTAAATTGCCTTTAGGGCGTCAGATATCTGTCTGGATGTTGTATTGTGGTCAGTTCCAGCATCTTAGGAAACTTGATCAAACGTTGGTGAAAAGGGGAATTCTTTTGTAATGGTTTAAACTTGAAACGCGGATAATAGTTATCTAAATGTTTTTGATTGAGAACTACATCTGAAATGTATGTGGAGACAAGAACTAAGAAATTGCTTTGTTCCACTATAAATATCATACTTCCTATAAGCCAAACAATTCACTGACTTGGAAAGGCTACGCTGTATTTATATTCTGCCTTTTACAGTGGACATTCTTTTATGAGACTGTAAAAAGAAATCCATCGACAAATTATGCGATGGTCACTGGATAATCAGTTATAGCTAAATATTTTACAATATTTTTGAAAGCCTTCCCGTTTCGTTCCTTTTGTTGTGTTCGAGTTAAAGCTGGAGTCAACGGTCAATGGTTAATAGGGTCAATGGTCAAAGTGGAAACCGCAGCTAACCTTTTCAACTTGGCTGCCAAGTCGGATTATCAAAGTGTCGCTTGAACCAGATTTGGGTCCTAACTCTGGCCGCATTGAGCTACAGGAGCTGCCGAGCTGATCCATGGAGTTTCGGACTCATTGGCTTGGAAGGTGTATGTAAATGACAAGTGGCAAATAGTGATAGGGGCATTTGTAAGACCTAGTCTAATAGGTTGTTACTTGGTGTCTGTAAATTGTAATTATTTTGTCTAGTGAACTAACTGCTATAGCTGCGGCGGTAATTGTGCACTCACTTCATTCAACTACCTCTAGTAAATACTTTTCACTCTAAAATCTTGTTAGTTTTTCCTAGCTGAAACCTAGTATGCTTGACTAACTGAGACCCACCCGTGTGTCCACCGACTGGCTTCTATGCCAGCTTTAAATTTTGAGTTGACCTTGGCATTGTTGAGCTGGGTGTCCAGCACATCCTGAATGTCAACACCTTGCATATAACTTGCATGGACAAATTCTCAACCCTGCTATTCTGCATCTAGCCCAGGAGTTATTCAGCACTGTTAAAGCTGCCACTACTACATGCATAGATATCCTTCCTCTGGTTGTTATGAATTTTTTATTTTGATTAATAAAATATCTTATCAAATGGCTCTCAACTTACCTAAGTTGTGATTGGTTATGGAAGTCACTGAAGATGCTAAATTGAAAATTAGAACAGGATAATTAATGGAGTGAACTAACCGGTTCCATAGACATGAATTGTGTTTACTCTGTCTATTGGTTGAAATGGCATAGATCTCTCTGCTATTATGTTGAGCTATTTAGCATTCTCTTTGCAGGGTTGAAATATGCTGGTACTAAGGATGATAATGCACAAGAGTTGCTGTATAAATATGCTGTCTACTTCCTTAACGAGGTCTGTCCTTCTCAGTGATGCATTATGTTCCATAGATCACTTATAACAAGTTCACTATTGTACCTGCAGATAAAGCCAGTTTGTATTTCTACTGGACATAGTTTGCCCAAAGGGTTGTCAAATTTTGTTGATCGTGGGACATTGGAAACAGGCCTTCATCTCATTGTTCTTTCCCTATGTGTGGTGGGTAGATAATCAGAACATCATCATTTTTGTTTATTTGACTCATGAATAAGTGAAATTCTGGTATTGGCATGTGTTAACAGGTAATGGCTGGATCTGGGCATCTCCGGACATTCAGACTGCTGAAGTTTCTCCGCAATCGAAGCTCACCTGATGGGCATACAAATTTTGGTGCTCAAATGGCAGTAAGTTTTTGTGTTTGCTTAAATAAGATTTCCAACTATGTGCTTCTGGATTAATTTCTGACTTCTTACCTTAAATGATATGTATGTATAGAGATACATGCCGGTCTTCTGTTATCCAACGCTCTTGGAATTCTATATTAATATAGTGCAGGTCCTGCAGGAAACAAAATAAGTTCCTTTTGTACGAAAAAATTGCAATATCCACATAACATGGACTTTTAGGTGAATTTGGATATAATCTTGCTTGTTAGTTGCATAGAAAAAGGAAAAGCCTTTTGCTTAACGATTACATATGGTTCAAATGGACATATCATCCAAATTTCTTAGGAAATTTTATAGTTTTCATTTATTATACGTCGCAGCACATAGTTTGCAAATGTGAGGGTTTCTTGAGTCGTAAGAGTTCAAGTGGTTTGCTATTTTCTCAAAGACGATCATACAAGACCTTGATGGGGATCACTTTTGAAAGAAAAATTTTGACTGAAACTTACATTTTGTGACTTGATGGGGATCACTTTTGAAAGAAAAATTGACTGAAACTTACATTTTGTAATGTGGGAAATGAGTCCATTTTTTTCTTTTTAATAAGATGATACACAGCAATACATTTATACTGAATTTTCAGAAATACAATCAGGATTATAATATGCTGAATCAGCACAGTATTTCTCAAGTATGGTTACTTTTTTTATTACACTTCTTGAATTCTCCAATATACAGGCAAGAGTAAGATCCATGACATCCTCATCATCATCATATACAAGCTTTTGAATACCAAGAGAATAAACGAATTTCTTAGCACAAGCTTTTTGTTTCTAGAGTGATACTGATGCCGAACAAAAACAACAGCTTGCAAGTTCTTGAAACTCAAGACAATTCTTGAAATTGAGTTTTATTCATAATGGAGAGATGATCCCTAAATTATAATAGGCCCAATTCTAAGGAAATTACCACTAGCAGAAGTAAGCTACTAATGCAAGTTAGCCACTACCACAAGTAACCCACTACCACAAAATCTACTACAAGAAGTAACAAAAAAGAAATACTAATTTAATTAATTGTAAAATCTTCTAGAATAAGCTTTTCTTTTCCATTTTGCACCAGATAGTATTTGTTGAACCCTTCCATATATTAATTAAACTATGCTTCTGTTGCTATATACATATATATATACATCTACTGACACCAAATTCTCAATTACTTTCACTACTACATGAGAATTTAAAATCTGCACTAAGATTTGACAACAATGTCAAACCTAAACAGTAGTAGAATTTTAAGCTTATCATTTTATTATTTACATAACATGTGCAACGCACATACTAATTACTAGTCAACAAATTTGTAATAAGATATAGTAGTCAATCATAACTATTTGACATAGTTTTGAAATTTGGTGAATGCTTATGATTTTTTGCTATGAATTATCATCAGTTTGTGAGAGTTAGAATCATTATTCTTTCATCTCTGAATTTGATGCAGGTAAGCTTAGCAATTGGTTTCTTGTTTCTTGGCGGTGGAATGCGTATTTTCTCAACTAGTAACAGTTCCATCGCAGCATTGTTGATAACACTTTATCCACGTCTGCCAACTGGACCAAATGACAACCTATGCCACCTCCAGGTGATTCAATATGCTGAAGTGATTGTGTGATTTATTTAGATAGTTTGGAATTTTAATAAATTGAAGAGATTTCATCTTTCTAGTCTAGGATTTGTTTGTGTGACATTGGGTTATTCCTTTGCAGTTGGAAAACATTTGATACAGTTTGAGAATGATTCACTTAATTGTTTTGATAGTGTGGACAGTTGCAGGAGATAGGAGGAGACAACTTACATCTCTTACCACTTTTTACTCATTTCTTAAAATATAATTAAGTTGTTTATGATAACCGTTACAATTTAATCATGTGCTTATCAACTAGGTCTTGGAAAGTTGGCTTGATCTTCAACTTGCGACCAAAGTTTTTGAATCTGTATTTGGGAAACTTTATATGTGGTTCTTATTGGGCTTGAAAACTATGGATATCCTCATGATTGGATATTTTATTTTATCCAATCTGAGATATTTTGAGTCTTCTATCTCTGATTAATTTTTCTAATAACCACTGACTCTAATCGCAGGCATTTAGGCATTTATATGTTCTTGCAACAGAAGCACGCTGGATTCAGACAGTGGATGTAGATACAGGTTTACCTGTATATGTCCCTCTTGAAGTTACAATTAAAGAAACTGAAAACTACGCTGAAACAAGTTATTTTGAGGTCACTCCTTGTAGTCTTCCAGAACGTGCTATAGTAAGTCCTGCTTTCTCTCCTCTCTCTGTTTCAGTGTGTGTTTGGTAGACCACATGTAGACTGGTGCTTCATATATTCGGCTAACCCTTGATCTCCTGAAAATAAAGATGGCAAAATCCTAAACCAAGCAGTGCACGTAATGCTGGCTTAGGCTTTGTCCTCACAGAGCCCAAGTACTCCGGGCAGTTTTTTCCTTTTCTCCTTTCTTTATGCTTTATAGTTTCTTTGTTTAAACTGCATGGAGAGGAGATATGTTGTATCAGTAGATATCTTAACGCAAATAATAGTAACGCAACAAAAGGAATAGGAAATGGATGTTGCTAGTGAAGTGGAAGAATTATCATTAACATATAGAAATAACAGATATTAATTTAATGGTTAATATTTTACACACCGTCATTTTTTCTGGGCTTGGTATGGGCTGCGGAAGTTGTAGAGGAAGTTAAATTGTAAAATGCAGCATTTTTTGCTCGTATATAATTTTAGGGAAAGAAAACATGGAAGTAATAACATAAAGAAACGAGAGAACTAGATAAAAACAATGCGTGTTTATCTCTCCAATTTGAAGTTGCAGGAGAACTCTTGGGGCAAAACTATTGGATTTGGTTCTCCAATCCATTGATGCGTATACGTGTACTTGACCCCATATTCACTCATTACCACTTCATATTCTGCATTCAGATCATGGTTGCATATGTAAGTGGCAATTATTCCTAGTTCCTTTTGATATGTGGAGGTGGGTAACCTTAAAATATCACGTGCCATTTGCCATAGTACGGTGTATTTCACAATTTGCATGTTCCACCATTTTGGTATGTTGTAAGTTTTCTTGTCTATTGCAATCAGTAAGTTCACCATCCCTTACATTCCTATCGAACTGGTCGCATACCTGTGCAACTCAGAAAATTTGCATTTTAGTAAAATTTGCATGCTACCCTCGAGATGGTCTTCGTACATGCAAATGTTTTGACAAATTTCATTATTTGATCTGCACATAATGGTTGCATGGTTCTTCCTAGTATGGGTAAAGATTCATTAAGTAGTGACCCATGTTCAAATGCATGAAATATGGGGGAAGGTTATGAAGAAGAAGTGCAGAAAATTTTCCCAGCAAGAAAACCTCAATAATTTATGCATTCTGGGACAGTTCTTCGGTGACCACGTGATGTTATGCGGTTATTTTATGTTAAGTTATTCTGCAAACCTATATTAAAGCATGGAATATATAAATATTTTTCATAGACTGTTAGTTGAGTTCATAAATTACAGAACCGCCATGGTATGCCAATTAATGTTTTCATCCCTCTTATTGGTGTTGAAGCTCATCCAAACACAATGTATGCTCATCTTGCTGGCTCCTGTCTTTGAGATATTTGAAACTCTCATAAGTTAAAATTATGGTGATTCCGACAACCAATACCAGATAAAGAACTTGACGAGGCAACCATTTCCATTTGATATGTGAAATTTGCTGTTGAAATTTGTTTAGCGAATGAAAAGAGAAAAAGGGAGGGGGGGGCCCCCAAGTTTACTAATTGATCAGAAGAAATTAAGATAATAATTATCTAAGAGCTTGTTTGATTCTCATTATTCTCCCCATTTATAATTTTACTTACCGCTGAGTTGACATTTTATTTGACAACTGCTCAATTACAATCACGTATTTCAAGCTTTTTTTACATTTCCAATACACATTCTACCTCTCTCATTATAACTTCCCCAAATTTGGACAAATAATGAGAATCAAACAAACTCTAAATTGATTGCATGAATAAGCAATGCAATAAATTATTATCAATTATAGAGTAGTAGAGTGGGAGAGTAAGAGTTGGTTTAAGAAAATACTTAATTGGAACCTACCAAAGGCCCTAGTTCTGATATTGCACCATATTGGTATGGCAGCAGACATGACCATGTGGTATGCATCGATACACGCCACATGGGAACCACAACTATGTGGCATGCATCGATATGCACACCACATGTCCATATGGCACCCTATGGTGCCATATATATGGTTTTATATCTTTTTTATCGAAGGCCGAACTCAAAGTGAGGCGGCCAAAGAATGCGTGAAGGCACTTACTGTGAGGCAAATTTTCAAGGCTTGCGCCTTAGTTAAGTGAGGCATGTACGCCTGCCTTAATTCTCTGTGCTTATTTATTTTGGTTTAGGCATAAGCTGAAGAAACATTGAGAAAATTAATTATTTATGTTAGGAATAGCTCATTGATGGCTAAAATATGCATCAGAGACCTTTTCAAAGATTAGTCTACTGCTCTAGCTAAAATACTTGTTTCTGTCTTTTTTAAGTAGACTATATTTTTACACATCGAATTATCATATTGTGAAGCTTGAACATTTCTTAATTAATTATGAGTTTATAATGCATTTTAGTAACTTTCTGGCATTTTTTTGGGTTTACAAGCCTCGCCTCTTAAAGAACAAGCCCCTCCATATCCATTTATGGCTTTTTAAACATTCTGTGAATTATGAGTTTGTAATGCATTTTAGTAACTTTTTGGCCTCTTTTTTTTTTTTTGTGGGGGGGGGGGGGGTTCATGAGCCTCGCCTCGTAAAGAAAATGCGCCTCGATATCCATTTATGCCTTTTTAAACATTCTGTGAATGGAGTCCAATTTATAGGTGAAAAGAGGGAAGAGGGAGGTAACAAATGTGAAAAGGAGCATCATAACATGGGCAGATCCAGTGTATGATATGACCAAACCAAAATAGGGCAGCCAAAAATCAGGCCGTAAATCATAGTGGGCTAATTTTTGTAGTCTTTCAGGAGCAGCTCGCCTCCTGAGCAATTTTGGTCACTGCTTGCTGGGCAAGTGGCTAGGTATGCAGCTGCTTGAGCTTGGCCGAATGGCGAGTTATGAGCCGATTGCCATCCCTCCTTGAAAATAATCAAATGTGATATTTTATGCTTACAACTCATAACGGCTGTTTACCTATGTACATTATGCCTCTTGTGTGTGGACATATCAAAGCAACTATGTCAGACAAAGAACAATGGCCTAAGGTCCTTCTGAGATCCTTAAAATTGAAAGTGAATGCCTTATTTCATTTAAAATCAAATTAGGATCCTTATATCTTCCAAAAATGTGCAAAAGTTATCAATATATAAGTAAATTATAACTTTTATAAGGCCTATTTTTATATTTTTCTAAAAATTTTGAACCCCTTTTTTACCAGTATCCCCGTGTTCTAGATTTTAGAAATAAAAGAATTAACTTTCAATATATGCACCTATACCCATGTGTGACCAACATAGGTAGCATAAGGTGGTTATGAATAATGATAGGCATACCATATATGCTACTATCTCCGTCCCAAAAAGATGGTCCCATTCCTTTTTTCACATAGATAAGGTCATTTAATAGTATTGGAAAAGTAAATTTTAACATTATTTACCTATTATACCCTTTCATTTATTAATTATTTCACTTTAATAATTCTATTTTTTTTGATAACTATGCACATTAAATAGGGGCGTATAAGAGAACTAATATTTCAACTACTACTTAACACGGAAACTGAACCATCTTTTTGGGACGGAGGTAGTACATTTTAAATAGTCTCATGTTATAGAGTATATCTTAGCTTTAGCAGTTTTGCTTAAATCAAGCATATCTTTCTACATTTGGACTTGTGTCCTTTATTTCGGATTTATTGTTTCGATGTTGTATTTTAAATGATTTCTAATTTGTAGTTCACATTTTTATACTGCCTCTCTCTGCCCAATCTTTCTACATACGGACTTGTATAGTTTATTTTGGATTTATTATTTCGATGATGTATTTTAAATGATTTCTAATTTGTAGTTCACATTTTTATATTGCCTCTCTCTGCCCAATTATGAGATTTTAATACTAACTTATTCATTATGTGCTGCAGTTGAAGGCTGTTCGTGTTTGTGGTCCTCAATACTGGCCTCAAAGTATTGAGCTTTCTGCTGAGGGTAACTTATATCTGTTTGTTATGTTCATCATCAGCATTTTAGCAAGTTCATTCTGCCTAAAGAAAATATAATTATTGAACAGAAAAATCTTGGTGGACGTCTGGAGACAAGAATCATCCATTTAATTCTGGGGTGCTCTATGTCAAAAGAAAAGTTGGTTCCTCTTCATATGTGGACGACCCCATAGGATGTCAATCACTACTATCAAGAGCAATACATAAGGTTGGTCTTCCTGTTAACAGTGCAATGTTTCTTCCACAAATTCCAGATTAAAGGGCCAATGAAATGTAATATGTGCAGATGAGTGGTTTGACACGACAATCCCACACCAGTTCTAAGTGTCTTGGTGCTGTTACAGTAGATCAGTTGGTTAGCACTTTCTCGTCAGACCCAAGCATAATTGGCTTTGTGCAACTGTTTTGTGGCCCATCCAGGGATAGCATGTAAGTTGTTTTATGTTAGTTGCAATGCTGCTTCTACCACTTCTATGACTGGTCCGCAATAATTCTTTGAATCGCAACTTACTTTCCTGATTACTTACCTGGAGATTAATTTCCCGGGCATAGATTCTACTGTTTTAAATAAGCACGTTGAATTTTGCTTCGTGCTGAGTTTGCAGGCGTATACATTGTTAGGACCTAGGACTAGTATTTAACCATATCATCTGGAGAAAATGGATGTCTATTGAGGAAAGGGCTGAGGCTTTCATGACATGGGATCTACCATCATTTTAGTGATCCAATTTGTGAGGTTTAAAGAGTGACATTGCTGTTCCCTTACACATGCTTGCTCACAGACATATCTATAAGAACTTTTGATCAAGGACAAAAAGTGGAATAGGATATTAGCAATTGACTGACATTTCCTTTTCCTAGTAGAGATTTCAGCTGGAAGTGTGCTTATACCATTCTCTTATGACATTACTGGTTTGGCTTTACTGTTGGCAGTCTAAATTAACTTGAGACTACCGAATAAAAAATCTTATGATATAGTGGATACAAATCCACCAAGAACAACCTCGAAATAGGAAAATTACCACTAGATTGGTGTCCTCAGTACTTTCTTCACATCATTGCCTTTCCTTCACCTCCTGCTGGTTCTGAAACGATGCTATCCAATAATATTCAGTGTGAACACGTAAATTTATTTTAAAAGCTATAATTTTTAGTAATTTATTTGTGAACTATCTTGCAGATCTGACATTAGCTTTCAGGAGTTCTGCTTGCAAGTGTTGTTCGAGTGTGTGAGCAAGGACAGGCCTGCACTGTTACAGGTGATGCTCCTTTCTTCTTGGATTTGATACAAGACAACATTAATTGTGACTGCTAGCAAATCAACTAGCTCCTAATTTGTGTTTTTCCCCCATAGCATGTGTCAGAGTTTCTTATTTGTATTAATTTTTTTGGTAAATGAATAGTTGAAGTGAAACTATATGAGATCCTTTGCTAGCAGATTTTCTTATTTGTAGATTTTTTTGGTAAAAGAATGGTTGAATAACCGTATGACCGTCTCTATTAAAGTCTTTCATTTTCCTTGTGAATAATATTTTGGGAAGTGGATGTTATGAGTTAATGAGACTAAATTATTGAAACTTCAAAACTGTCGCTATTGATCCGTACTCAGTGCAAACAAGAGGAGATCCTTTGCTAGCAGTGAAGTTATTGTTGGATGTCAGGTTTAGTTCTGAAGTTCTGAATGGGGTGCTTTAATTCAATTATTTGGGTTTTGGCCATAGAATGATAAAATTCTATTTTTCTCATGCCACAGATACTAAATGTGGACTTCCTGATATTCCAAAACCTGCAGGTTTATTTATCATTATACACAACTGTTGGGTGTATGGTGGATTCGGTTGTTGGTGATACTTGCAGTTCCAGTGACTCGCTTTTCGTGTCCAGTTTGAAGGTACAAAATTATTGTCGTTTCATTTAAAGCTCGTTACGTTTACTTGTAGTCTTTACATGTTATCACCTACTGATATGATGTAGTAACTTAAAAGAATTATAGTGGAGTATGACTTCTAACAAACTCTGTTGTAGGAAGGATTCTCCCTTGCCTTGACCAAAACAAATATGCTGAAAATGCCCGATTTGGATTTGATCAGAGCTCTTTACGAAGTGACCATTTATTGTGTTGTATAACTTGTATTGCTCATTTTGGCCGTTTCTGATGGCTCAATTGTGGATGTTACTGTAAAAATTCTCTTCTAAGCCTTTACTAAAATTTTGTACCTTTTAGTGGCCATTCAACTGAACTTTTCGTATTCTATTGCTTATGGAAGGACCTGTGTTTAATGAAATTTTCATTTCTTAAAAGGACATCTCGGAGACACAGGTTATACGTAATGTCAGCATATTGAATTCGAGTTGCATGTTAACAATTATGGTTACTGTTGAATCATATCATGTGAAATGTAAATGCTGAAAACAAGTGTAATTTTATATAGTCTGTGTTAGCCATATCAAAAATGCAGGATCTGCGTGTGTATAATGGTTACTGAGGGGGAATTGCTTGGCTTAAAACTTTTTCTGTTTTGTGCAGATTGCAGCAGCCTACGAGGAAGCTGTATTACAGGGAAAATTAACCTCTTATGGCGGGCATATAGTTCAATCCGCTTTTCTTGGGGCACTCAGGAAGCGAGTTGAAGAGATCTTTAACTTGCCTTTGGATTTGAAAACTGATTTCTCTGCTTATATAAAATCAGGGAGGTGGCCAACTGAAGGTATGCGCGGGATTATTCTTTCTTGGTATCTCCAATGGTACAGTGTACCCTCAGCGCTTGATATTGTAAGAGCCATGGATGAGATCAAGCACATTAATATATGCTCATCTGTTCCCTTCTTGAGGCTTGTGTTCCCTGCTACTCATATCTCCGCAATTGATCACATCAACTGTGTCTGGTTTTCTACAGAAGATGATTGAAGCCAAATTTTCAGCTTCATATTGTTGTATAATGATGATATACAACAATGAGATGATCAGTTGTGCAAGGCTGTGTCCTTAATGATGTGCTTTTATCAAGCGTTTAATCTTTTTTGGCATTTCCAAACTTGATTAAATATGCTTTCTTTTACTCTAGTTTTTGTTAAAAGATTCTTCTTACAGCCTGTCCGTTTATATGTGCGTTCATGACCTAAAGGATGTTGATGCCTTTTATTCGAAAACTTCTCCATATCCTTAGGAGTCACTATGATTCGAACCTATGATGGAGCAATGCCAAAGGAATCCACACGAGATTGGAAATCAACTCAGAAAAGCTAATTAAACTGGTTGTGATTAAGATTCCCCAACGGCTCAGAAATTTACGACTTGAAAATGATTAGTGTGTTAAACCAAGTACAGATCGGAAGAGCGTCGGAACTCTGAACTGATATGTGATAATGCTACAAAGAGTTAATTACGCTTTGTGATAAGTTTGGATTGTCAATTTAAACAAGACAATGAGAGGAATTTTCTTTACAATTGCATTGAAATTCATAAAATTTTTTAATGCATATTTTCAATGACGTTTTTATATTGTATATGAAGATCTAAATTGACTTAGGAAACAAGAAAATTATCAGAAAGGGAAGAAATTAAAAATAGATGAAAAATACACAAAAATCGGCTATGGCGGCCCCGTAATAAGGATGCGGTCGCATGGAACATCAGTGTGGCCGCATAAATGGAGTGACCCCGAATGCGGTCGCATCTGCATGAGGCCGCAGACAGCCTTTGAACCTTGCCGCATGTGGCCGCATAGGCATACTTAGGTAATTTCAAACTCCTTGTTGCAAATTGGTCCTTAGACTTCTGACATCATTATTTTGGCTACCAACTACCAAATTTCTTTAATCTTTAACCCGAACTTGAATTAAATTCTATTCCTTTGATTCTTCTTTGTTCAAGTCAAGCTCCAGTTTTCTTACATCCACTTGATGAACATTATGCCACAAATCTTTGATTAATCCCATCATTGCCGCTTTAATGTTATTAGCTCTTGATCTTGTCATTGGTTCAATGGGTACATAAAGTGAATCTATTTGAGTGCTCTCGCTTGGCTCGTATCACATTCAGCCTCTCCTGATTTCTTCCAAATCAACAGGGTGACGATAACCACTTGTAATAACCATTGATTCATTAACTTGTTGCTCGTCTCATCTGAAGCTCCTTATGTTCCGACTGAGTATATAAAAATATTTTCAATTGGCACGGACTGTATTAAGTAATAAAATAGATGATTGAGTCTCACAAAGAAGTGATCAATTGATACTACACTAGCCAAGTTAGTTAAAATTTACAAATTTAAACAAACACAACTATTGAAGGAGTTTGGATTAAGCACCAAGTAAAATACACAGATTTAATTAAAATATGTTTTTACAAAATCTGAGTGAAACTTGGGATGAAAATTGTTAGAATCTTTTTATTTCACTTAAGTGTTGCTCATTTAATCTCTCTCAAGTCAAACAAGCAAATTATTCAAAGTGATACCCCATTTTCTTAAATTAACTAATTACTTCTCTCGAGCATTAAATTAGTCTAACAAGTTGAATTAATCAACTATATCCTTTTGTCTATTAAAATTTAATTAACTGCATTAAGTTTGTCAAATTAACACTCTAGATTCTTGTAAATATATTTTTTTTACAAGAACCTAGAGTGTTACTTGGTATAAAATGTACATATATTACTTGAAAGCTATATATAAATCACCACACACAAGCATCTAGTGGCCAAATAAAGAAGAGCAATAAACAACATAACACCCACAAACCAAAAATGA
>CAVNYN010201791.1:0-47912 GCA_963692815.1 Nyctanthes arbor-tristis
ATATACGCATTGTACTCTTTTTCCCTTGGCTAAGGTTTTGTCCCAATGAGTTTTCCTAACAAGGTTTTTAACGAGAGAACATCGATGACGTATCCAAAGAATAATGTACTCTTTTCCTTCACTTGGATTTTTTCCCATAGGGTTTTTTTTCCTTGTAAGGTTTTAACGAAGAATATTATTTGTGTAATAAATGTCTGTGACATATATATTAATGACCTTCAGTATAAAACTCTTGAAGAGTTGAAGTAGAATATATTTTAAAGTATTAAAGATATTAGAGAAATGTGGATGGCTAAGCATGAGATACTCTTTTTCCTTCGATCAATTTTTGTCCCGTTGGGATTTTCTAGCAAGGTTTTAATGCGGCAACACTTCGACACTCAAAGTTGATCAGAATTAATTGTATTCTTTTTCCTTAGTTTGGTAGATTTTTCCTATTGGGTTTTTCCCAAACAAGGTTTTTGATTAAACAATTATTGTATAGAATAGTCATTCAAGGGTGAGTATTGTAAATAAATTAGTTATAGTGTGAATGACTATTTTGCCCTTGAAACCCTAGAAGCTATAGAATTTATTTTCTTGGCCGTCACTCCAAGTTTCTTTTCTTGTGTTCCAAGTTTTTCTTAGTTAGCACATATGTACGTGTATAAATAGGCCTCCTATATTGTGAATGAATATACAATTCAAGAGTTTTTTCCCTAACTTTTCTCTTTTTTTTCCTATTCTTTTCTTCTAGTTTATAACAAAAATCAAATATTTTTTTCTTATTATTTTAGATAAAAATTAATTCATTTCAATTATTTAATTAAAATCAGTTCGATAACCTTGCACTGTTAGCTTTTTCAGTTCGATAACCAGTCCAGTGTTCTAAACAATTACAAATACTGAAACCAATCTGAAAAAGATATGATGGTGTGAGATAAAGACGAATATAGTTTACCAGTTCACAATAAATTTTTTTAAAATAATAATCTATTAAAATTTTAAACTTTTTGGAAACTTAAGACTCATAAGTTAAGACTCTATTATTAATAACACATCTCCAAACAGCTTAATATAGGTATACGTCCTCAATTTTTTCATTAATAACTAACGTGAGATTCTCTTTCTATGGCTAAAGTCACATTTTAATTACTCTTAAAATAGGAATAAAATTTTAACTTTTTTTAAACGATAAAGATAAAAAAATTACAAAATTGAATGTTTTTTTATCCACATTATTTTAGGTAAAAATTAGTTTTTTTCAATTATTTAATTAATATCGGTCCAGTGATCTTAAACGGTTAACTTTTTTGATTCTATGACATGTCTGATTTTCTAAACATTAGAGAATATTGTAACCAATCCAGAAGCAATCAGATTGTGTGAGATAGATTGAAACAAAAAATTAAGAAAATTAATCGAAAATAAAACTGCTCGAGATAAGGAACGAAAAGTTTGAATGTAAAGTGAAAAAAAATTTGAGAAATCTTAGATAAAATGAGTTATATTAGATTAAGAAATGAAAATCTCGATAAAGAAAGAGAGATATTTCTGGATAAAATGAAATCTGATTTAGTGATTAAGATTAAAAATTAGAAAATATAGTGATAATAATAGGCTAAATCAAATATATCTATAAATAATATAAAATAAAATACAAATTAAAAACCTTTAATAAAATGAATGACTAAGATTGCAAGATAAAGTGAATGACCGAGATCACTTAATCCGATTTAGCAAGTGAAAATCGTTCGAAAACAGTAAAAATGAAACTATTCTACTTTTATGTATAATAATAATGTATAGATATATAGATTAATTTATATAATCTCCATACTATCTGACTTTATTTGTTCCGAATAAGAAATAATTTCATAGTACGCGTAACCGCCTAACTAGCGATTATTTCGTACGATGTCATTTTATCTAAATTAGTGTAAAAAATAAAATGACATTTATTTGTGTTAATGATAACAATCGAGTTAAAATTTATTGTAAACTATAGTTGCCTTAGAATAACAGAAAAAATAATTATATTATTGTTTAGTTGATACTAAAAATTAAATATTCTTTATTGGTAACGTAACATTATAGAATTTCACCATACAAAAAGAAAACTTCTATAAAATTTCATATTATTTATTTTTTAAAAATAATTTGATGTGCGTTTATTGCATGCAACGCACGTGTGAGAATCTAGTAATAATTAAAAATTGTGGTTATCAATCAATCACTAAACGGTGAATGGCATTACTAGGTACAAAATCAAACGCTTGGATTTATATATGGCAATGGCAACAATGTAGGTGGGTTAGGTCATCCATGTGTCCTGCCCCTTTTATAATTTTTTTGCCTTATCCCCACCCCCTGCGTTCTTGAAGCAATCGAGATAATGTCGGGCTAAGAAATTTTTTGGCAACTCACATGGGTTGAGTTTTTCAAATAATTCAAATTCAAAATTGAAAAATACCATAAAATTTATATTCCAAAATATGAAACATAAACATTCAAATACCAAAAGGATAACATTTAACAGGTTTATATATTTTCCTTTAGGAGAGATGGGGACAGAGAGAGAGAGAGAGAGCGCTTATACAAAATCTTGATTCTTTATTTTATCAAAATAAATAGGAGTAAGTTTTAGAAATACCCATGTTTTTTAAGAAAATACCAAAAATACTGTGTGATGTTTTCTTATTCCAAAACTACTGCCCTAATTAAAACATTAGAAAAAAAATGCAAATCAAATTACAAATTTTCTGATCATCGCGAATATGAAAAACTCCATATTAATCCAGAGATCCACATCACTGAACAAAAGTCATCCACATCACAACGGCAGATCGTGATTTAATCATAGTGAATAGTATACTTATCGTTATTAGCTTGTTCAAGTTGCAGAGATTCATAAAAGATTCTCAAATACGGTGAGAAACAATTATAACATATAAAATTCAGAAATTATATTTACATTACCTTGGATATTACTAGATTCGAACTCATATTCATCGATCTACACTTATCTTCACTATTTTAACAGAATTACAGCTTTTGAGGAATCAAACGATTAACTCTGTTTTCTAGCAAACACACAATAGGCATTCTTATTTCGTCAGAATTCCAACTTTTGAAGATATAATAAGTTTCGTACATATAGTACTTGTTACATGCACTACGTTATTCACTGATCTTTAATACTTGAAAAATTCAATAAAATGCTATGTTATTCATGTTATTAGTCATAAGGCGTATGCTATTTGTATAACAAAGTATGTTATTGTATGTAACATTTGTTATTGATTAAAAACATATACTACAACTAAACAAGTTACGTTATTCTTATTACAACTTATGTTATTCACAAAACATGGTATGTTACACTTATAAATTAGTATAAAAAGTCATATTGCACATAGAAATATAATGTAACATTGTACGTTATTTATCTGACAAAATATGTTATCATTAATAGATGTAACATATGTTTTTATACATATAGCAGATCTAGTTACATCACAACATACATTGTATGTTACTTTGATAGCCTTAATCCCACATCGCTTGGGTGAAGGAAAGGAGATCAGTTTATAAGTGAAGAGATCTACTCCAACTGACATGAGGCCTTTTGATCGTGTGGGCTTGGCCCAAAGAGGACAATATCATGTCAAAGTGGACAAGTTGCTACAGATAGTATCAAAGACGAGCCTAACCGAAAGTGTGGCCAACGAGAATGTTGAGCCCCTTAGGAGGAGTGATTATGATAGCCTCAATCCCACATTATTTGAGTGAAGAAAATGAGACCAGTTTATGAGTGAAGAGACCCACTCCAACTGATATGAGACCTTTTGGGTATAACATAAGAGCAAAACCGTGTGGACTTGGCTCAAGGCGAACAATATCATATTAAAGTGGAGCGTGTCGTTATAGTTACACTTGTAAAATTATATAAAAATGTTAGGAAGCTATAATATACCATTAACTACAAGCGTGACACTTCTTGGAATACATGTAGTAACATGTGTTATTCATTTGATAAGATATGTTATTCATGTGACAAGTCACGTTATTCTTGTAACAAGCTATGTTATTCATAAAACATGCTATATTACATTAACAAATTTGAATAAAATGTTGTGTTACCCATGCAACAGTATATGTTATATTGATTAATAACTGTAACAGAATGCACGTAACAACTTGTTATTCAGTTAACAAACTATGTTATTTGCAAAACAAGCTATGTTATTATTCTAATAATTTAGTTTTTCAAGTATGGAATACATTAATGTCTTTATGAACTACAACTATGAGATGGCTGGAGTTCTTGTCGCAGACAAATGTACATATGTTGGACAAATACATTAGTTTTTTCGTATTTTGTATTTTTCCGTTTCTTTTCCTCTCTTCTTTTTTTTTTTATTTTTCTTTTTAAATTCATATAGAACAAATTGTTATTCATTTTAATTCATATAATAATGGATGTTACAATATCTTAAATTCATTTAACATTGTGTTACACAATATAATTCATGTAACATAAAATTTTATGATATGTAACTAATATTGTTACACACATGATATAATTTGTTACACTCACAAAGAATATTGTTACATAATAACCTTGAAAAATTAACAACAGATATTGAGAATTAGAGTATGTTATACTTTTTAATTCACATAACATAAATTGTTAATACATAACATAGCTTGTTGCACGCATAACCCATCTAATTTCATACATAACATACCTTGCTATACATTTAATAGAGTTTGTTAAATTAATAACATAACTTGTTAGATATGTAATGAAGCTTATAATTAATGTGACATAGATTGTTACACATTGTTTAATAACATAGATTTTATACACACATAAAAAATCACACATAACATAGGTTGTTTAACAACCTAGGTAACTAAACAAGTAACAAGTCTTGTTACACACATAATAGACATTTGTTATACACATAATATAACTTGCTACACAACCTTGTTACAAACGTAACAAACTTTTTTTTTTTTTTTTTTTTGAAGGGAAAACTCAATTTTCATTATCAATAGAAGTAGAGGAAACATCTCTAGTGAGAGCCTCAACAAGCCAACTCGGCGCGATATTCAAAATACAAGGAATGTAGAAATCATGAACTTTTCTAGCCAATTTATGAGCCACCTAATTTGCTTGCCTCTTGGTGAAATTTACCATGGAATGGTAACATAACTGTTACACCCATAGATTCCAGCGAGGCCGTCAGAAAAAAGAAAAGGGAAAAGAACAAAAGGAAAGAATGAATGCTATATTTAGTATACAAATTTTGTTGCTAGTGTTGAATCATTATAATAATTACATTATTATACGAATATCGAATAACAAAATCATTAACAAAGATATTTCAATAAATGTAGCTGTTGATCGAATTCTCAAGATCTTCAACTTTCAGAGATTAGACCATGGAAATCTTGAATGAAGAGAAACCGAAGAAACGTTAACTCTGAAAAAAGAGATGGTAGATTCTGATTTTTATACTTCAACAGAAATTGGAAGTTGAGGCCGACATAGACGCCGTCGATGAAATATTCACCCGCTGCTGGATAATAATGATTAATTATTAATTAAAATAATAAATAATTTAGTAATAATACAAAATCCAGTAAAAGACAATATTTTTAGGGGGGAAAAAGTATACACGGTAAACTTGGGAAATCAAAAATTTTTCAAGTAAATAGCGTAATTACCCAATGAATATTTATACATTGCGGGCCGGGGCGTCTGATACCCATCCCAGGCCAGAAAGCTATGCCCGACGCAGGCCAGGGGAGAGTAAAACGGGTCATTTTAGGCAGCCCGGGTAAAGAAAAGCCCAGTCCGAAATCGGTTTAGGGCATTGCTTACGGTTTTAAGTGCATCTCATCTAGTCCTTACTCGCTAATCCTCCTTCGACCTTGATTTTGTACCCCAGGCGCCGCCGACGTCGCAGCATGGTATCGTTAATCTGTCACCATTGTGATTTTTGTTTATGTTGTAATGCATATATGTTATGTGGCTACTCGTGTTTGTAAATTCTGTATTTTAACGAATTCCTGGCTATTTTCTGAATGATGAGATGTTCCAGGTGAAGTATTCCAGGGAACCAGACAACCCGACCAAGTGTAAGTATTCACCACTCAGATGATATGTCAAGGGTATACGCAATTAAAATGCACGAATTTTGTTCTGGTTCTGTTTTTTTCATTTTTATTTTTTAAAAGGTGGAAGTGATTTACTGAATTTGGCGAATCGTAGTTATGCTTCATTGGTAATTGGTTGTACCTTGCTCTAACAAGATAAATATTGCATTGGTATTGTTGGCTTTCCCCCGATATGGTTGCCTGTTTATACGTTGTGCTGATGGAGTGATGGTGTGTGAATCTGAACTGAGTCTGTTTTTTTGTGTTTCAGCATGCAAGGCCAGAGGATCAGATCTCAGAGTTCACTTCAAGGTATGTATTCTTCAAGTTGAATTCTAGCATAAAATTAACTGCAACGAATTTGCCAATTTTTTTCTTTGTTTGATTTACGGTGATTCCAAAAGCTGATAACCTGAGAATCCAATGGAAAACTGTGAAGGAAAATAAATACTAAAGAAAATATTGGAATGTGAGGTTTCGCTAAAGTGGTTTTGCGTGTTAGTTCCTTGGTTGTTTAAACAGCATGATTGAAGTTTGTCTAATCTTGTGTTGCTTGACCAATGATGAGTTAACTCATGTATGAATCACTATTTTTATTTTATAATATTATTATTCAATTCAATGCTTTTGTTGATCGTGAGGATGTTCTGTAATGTAGCATTGTCAAGAGGCTTTTTCTTCACTGTGACATTCTTTCTCACTTTGGATTCAAGGGATTTATTGTATTGCTTGATTATCTCAGGGAGAAAAAATGCATAAATAATTCAATATTCAAACTATATTTAAATGATGGTTTTGATTTTCTTTCTTAAGTGATTATAGAAGCAATGCTTCCTTGCTTGAATCGTTTCTTAGTTTTAAAAATTGTTAGCTCTAAACAAGCTCTACTGTTAACAATATAATTACCTCACATTTCTTGTTTAGCATTGAAATGAAATTTGCAGTTGGCTGTTATAACAATATTTCTCACCGTATTAACCAAAAACTTTATGGGGAGAGTTTCAATGGCATAATGAGTTTGAGATATTTTAGGATCCCCTACACTACCAATGAGGATCCTTTTGCACCATTATAAAATGTGAAAGAAGTCTTGTGAATCATTTAGTAATAATTTGCAAGTGGATGTCCGTATCCTGGCTGAATACAATTGAATTGGCAGGGGTCATTGAAGTACCATGATAACTTATATCATTGTCATGTGTACCGGATACAAGCAGGATGCTATAATTGCAAACTTACAAAGATTTGATGTTTTTCCCGTAGGTTGATGCTTCTTGGAGTGTTCTGCAATTTTGACTGTATTACATGTAAAGTCTGCTATAATTTTTGGCTTCTTTGCTTATCACTTCACCTGTTTTTGGATTTTAGAATACAAGGGAGACAGCCCATGCTATTAGGAAGTTACCTTTGTCCAAGGCCAAAAGATACTTGGAGGATGTGATTGCCCACAAACAAGCTATTCCGTTCACCCGATTCTGCGGTGGGGTGGGACGTACTGCTCAGGCGAAGAATCGCCACTCAAATGGACAAGGGCGATGGCCAGTTAAGTCTGCAAATTTTATTCTGGACTTGCTCAAGAATGCTGAGAGTAATGCAGAGGTATGCATTACTCTAAACACTTGGCTGTTATGTCTATGTTTATGAAGATAGATTGTGAATTCCACATATGGTGCCCCATTAATAAATTGCTTCGCATTCTGTTCTGTTCTTCTGTTTCAGTCCTTGTGTCTGGGCTGGGCTATGTTTAACCCTTTGGGCTTCGATGGATGAAACCATTTGAGATGGATTCATCTAGTAGAAGGCCATCCTTTTGTGTTTGGGTCCTTTGCTTGTGTCATGTCAAGTCATTTCCATTTCCTGTTTGTATCTAGCACTGTAATTGTGCTCATTGTGTGTGGGCGAGCGAGTCGTGTAATTTTCTTTTATTACTGGAATTTACTTTCGTTCCAAAAAAAAAATTCTTAATATTAACTTGAAGGTTAATTGACTAAATTTTCATCCTTCCTTTTTCAGGTTAAAGGCTTGGATGTGGATTCACTATACATATCTCACATCCAGGTAAACCAAGCCAGGAAGCAAAGGCGTAGGACATACCGTGCTCATGGAAGAATCAATCGTAAGTGCTTTCCCTTAAGTAGTTTAGTGAGACATTTTCTGTTCAAAATTAACAAAGTGTTTGGCAACTAGTTGGATTGTAATCTGGATTATAATCTACGACGTGGTATCATTTTATTGGTTGTTTTGTGTAAAAAGTCAACAATTGTGGCTTGACTTTTACTTTTTGACTTTTTGAAAAAAGTGAAATCAATGAAATGATGCCGTGTGGCAGATTATAATCCAGATTATAATATGGATGAGTTGCCAAACACATTGTAAATATATTACTGATTTGTCATTCTACATGCAGCTTACATGTCATCTCCTTGTCATATTGAGTTGATCTTGTCCGAAAAAGAAGAACCAGTTAAAAAGGAGGTGATTATTTCGTTCTTCTTTTAGATATATTCAATGAACATTTAACTACAATATTAAAGATGAAAAGAAACTCCCTCCGTCCCATAAAAAAAGGCCTGAGTTTGTAGTTTTATTTGTCCCAAATTGTAGTCCATTTATATAAACGAGGTTGAAGAATTAATTACTTTTTCAAAAATACCCGTAGTCCAACTACTAATAAATTTGTAATGCATTAAACTGAATTAGTCTTAAATAAGGGTATATTAGGAAAGTAAATGTAAATTTTGTATTTCCAACCACATTAATTCACTAAATTTGTAATGCATTAAATTGAATTAGTCTTAAATAAGGATATATTAGGAAAGTAAATATAAATTTTGTATTTCAACCACATTAATTCACTAAATTTGTAATGCATTAAATTGAATTAGTCTTAAATAAGGATATATTAGGAAAGTAAATATAAATTTTGTATTTCCAACCACATTAATTCACATTTCTTAATCTATGTGAAAGATTGATAGGAGCCTATTTTCATGGGACGGAGGGAGTATGTCTTGAGAACTATATTGAGTGACTTGTACTATGCCCTAGTTTTTTGTTATATTTCATTGTAGAAGCTAACATAGAGTTGTATGATGTTTTCATTCTGCAGCCTGAAACTCAGCTGGCCACCAAGAGGACAAAGTAGAGTTGTGAACGATGCTGCGGTGCTTACATTTTAGTTCATTTGGGAAGTCACTTTCTGTTTCAGTTTCTACTGCGGTCAATTTGGGAATATTTTCATAGTATCTGAATTTTGCATGAACAATTCTTAAGTTAGTTACCGTCCTACACGACGCTCTTCCGATCTCTTGAACACATGTTTTGCATAATTTATTACCTGTTGTCCTTTTGCCTTTTGTTTTTAATGACAGTAGTTAAGGGTACCGTGAAGATAAATTCTTTACCTATTGGACCTTTATATTTAGAAAACTAGGATGTCGGTGCTTCTTACCAAGCCATCTGGTTGATATAACAAGTAAAAGTTGGGCTACTTATGTTGGTAGACTTGCAAGTTCTTTCAACTCAAACTAGGTCTTAGAATGCGTATATGCATATTTGATGTCATGAAAACGCTGTGAATAACCCCAAGGTAAAAGCTGCATTCGGCCATCAACAATCTGCTTACGGCACCTATGGAAGGTGTTATGGCGCTTTATATGTGGGTACACGGATACGTCACATGAATTGTCAAAATCTAGGTGCCAATAGTATGCCAAGCATACTGTTAATTTTATTAACAAATCTTAATTTCAACCATCGTGACCATAAACCACTGTTTCACCGTTTGCAAAGTATTCTTATTGCTTTTTATTTATTCTACTCTTTTTTTATTGACACAGTTTAATCCATTTCTGTTCAAATTAGTTAACTCAAATCGTTGAAAACTTTTCTTCCAATAAATCAATAATAAAGCGCAAATATTTGTGATAATTTACAGTAACAGATGATCTGTTTAATTACCACAATGTTTAATCTAACCATACCCAAGTCCATGTGCAATTAGCATCACGTAGAAAAAATTTAATGTTTAGCATAAACATAGTACGTGCTAGTGCATATAAACACATTGATCTCGTGTTAAGTGTAACATTTTACAACTCATGTTTTGTCATAAACACACGGGTAAGGAAACGCTTCACTTCGGAAATTGCGCAATCTGCAGGGGGTGTAACACTAGTTTCACAGTGAAAACACAATCCAATATTATATGTTACATCGCATCCCTACACCACATACAGAGAAATCCCGGAAGAGGAAAAATGTTCTGTTATTTTCCAAACCGTCTCGTCTAAAACATCATAAAAACCATTGGCAAAATCAGCTATGTCCTAAATTGAATATCTTACTTTCAAGAGCATGTAATGCTCAGTCCCGAGACAAGAATACCCTATCAAATAAAAACCCAAACAATATAGCACATTTATTATTCTATATAGAATTGAACCCTAGGCAACACCATCAGTTCTGCTCTGCCTTCAAATAAGATTACAATTTCTGGGTTCATAGATAAAAGAAAAAAGGCTGTAATAATAAAATATTGACACCTTTCCTAACAAAACTTCGAGGAACTTTTGGACCGTAACCGACCCATTGAACCTTAGAAAAGATTGTTTAAAACCGTTGGTACAAGGCATAATCATGAAACTTACTGAATAAGAACATCCTTTCTCTTCTATGTTCAGTCCCGGGGAAAGTCTCAAATTCTGAATAGCACGCCCCCGTACAGCAAATAGAAAGTCCCGGGCTGTGCCTTCTCTATTCCAAATAAAATGCTATTTCACAAAACCAATCCACTGATAAGACAGGAGGTATAGAATGCTTCAAGCTGTAATGAGAACATATATGTCGGTAAAAACCACCAAATGAGCTCCCAGAAGAAATGAGGGCTCCTCACCACAATCTCAAAATGACAACACTACAAATGCTGATGGACACAAATCTTGAAGAGGCTATTCTCACTTTGCCTGGAAGAAACATGAACTGGCCGAAAGCACACTATACTTGATACTTCAGTAGCTTGTCCCTCACATGCGGCTCCAAGGCCGACATACATTGTTCCCACACTCCATTATTTAGAAACTGGCAAATCGTCATTGATTTAAACAATGTATTAACTTTGCTATCACCTTGAAGCAGTTGATTCAAATAGTCAAACGGCATATTCAGTGGGCGTGTAGAGAATCAAGAGTATGAAATCTTTCCCATAAACTTTAATTGTGTGGTTTGCATCTTTCTGACTAAGGTGGAGATATTTTTGTGGGTGTCCATTTGTTTTTATTTTTATCCTTCATTTTCTTTTTTTACAGTGGAGTTAAGAATAACAAGTCAAGACACGTTCAAGTACGGTCTTTGACGAGAATATCTTTTGCAAGTATTTTGGTTTTAGTCCTTGGAGCTATTTCACCTATGTGAAATATTTTTAGGGAACTAACTCTATCAGGAAGCAGCTGCTTACTTGTTTATAGCCCTGCAACACCTGGCAAACTTCATTATGTAGGTCCTCACTCCGTATTTCCTGTTCAAAACCACGAGGATACAATCATCTTCTAAAGCCTTATTGAGAAGATTTTGATGAAAATTTTCACAGCCAACTACTTACATGCCAACTTGCAATGGCTTTGCACATGAAAACAAGGGAACTCGAGGCCCCAGCTGGGTTTGCTCTGACCTGCAAACCATTAATATTGTGAAGTGAATGTCAGTATTATGGTTAAAATCCAGCCACTCTTGTGGAAATGGCATCTGCATACCACTGCACATAAACCTCTGAATGCATCTTCCTTCTCAATATCATCCCGTATCCTGTTACAAGTTGATATACAACCAGTTATATTGCAAACTAGAAGATTTTGGATAACATAAAAAGATTAAATCATCATTGAGTGCATAATGCTCTCAGATAGAAATGCAAGAAACATTAGTGTCTTATATAGCTGTACAGAGGTGCTATAGTTGATCATTCAAAATGGCTAAGTTCATAAAATTAGTACGGGGTTAAAAAAAACACACACACACCCCCTACCCCATAAAATTATTATAGTATGATAGGAGTCACAAGATTATAATCTGCTAAACACACGTAGAACAGTCAAGAGAGTTGTCTATATCTCTTCCCAATTAACTTTGCTTTAGACACATCAGTAGATATAGAACACTTCCTCTCTTGTATTCATCTAGGCAGAATGTTGAAAAGAAAAAAAAAAAAAAAAAAAAAGAAGAAGAAGAACATATCTATACAACGGAAAACCATTTAATAAATAATAATCAGTACAAGGAAGCATCTTACATGGACAAAGCAAGACACCATGACTGCATGAAATGCTCCACGTGCAGTGAAACAATCTCAGGACATACCCATGCAAGTCTTCCAAGTGTAATGGCACAATTTTCTATAAGTGATTTGTTAAGCCCCTACACAATGTAAAACAAATAACAATAAGAGGCCAAATAGATTCTTTCTTTCCAATATTTTACAAGACACAAGATGAACATGTGCATGCTACACCACATCTAAACAATAATAGAGTAAACTTTTCATTTTTTAAAGTCCCATGTGACGTAATAACAGGGTGTGATTGGTTCCCTAGAAACAGATGCACCCCTACAATGCATGATTGAAAGTCCTAGAAATAAAGCTAATGCTACTATTCATTAAAAGGTGCCTTCTCTCTTAACAATTTTAATCTAAAAATACATTCTTGAAATATTGAACTTTGTGTTTCCTCTTCAAAAACTGATACAGCCATTTTCAAAGCACCCTAAAATTGTTTATCAGGGTAATCAATAACGATTCCATCTATTCATAGTTAAGACCTTTCTCAATTTTCTGGTTGCTCAAAATATCAAGCAACACAACCAAAATCCATACCGAATCAGCTACCCCAAGCTTGAGAGTCTGGTAAGAATATATGTCGTAGTGGATTGAATGACATGGCTACAAATTTTAGCAGTCACATGGGTGATTAGATCTTTCAATTAGCCACATTAACTTCACTCAATAAAAAATAGCAGGAAAGAAAAGAAGAATAGAGATACCCCTTAGTTCAGACGAACAGAAATTTATACTAATAACATCGTGGAAAAATAGAAGCAATCAAGACGCGTCGCGGGATTAGGTAGTAACGCATGATTGACATATACACCACAGTATCTTCACAAGCAGGGGACGGAAGAGGAAGAAAAAGAATCAAATAAAACGTATATCAACACCAGTGCTGAATTATCACCTCAGGATGTTGGAGAATAGGGACAATGTGTGAGATTATGGTCAACGCTACTGATGACATCTCCTTTTGAACCTGAATTTGAATATCAAATCATGCATCAACTAATCAAATGATTGCTGGGCAATTGATAAAAACATTATAAGATACTCTACACTGACACTGAATCAAAGAAATAGCATGGCAAACAAATTAAAGGCAGTGTTTAAATGAACATGGTGTGCCAAAACTGAATAAAACCATTCAAGCTACAGTAACTAGATAGAAACGATTAGAATTTTGGATAATATAATCTTTAAACTGCTACTATAAATATAACATAAAAGGTATCTTCATTTGCATATAGCACAGTCCAATCCTCCACACGGCTGCACGATTGAGATAAACAGTTAAAGCATTAAAAAAAAATTATGGAGCAAAATATTACACACAGAAATATATATACAGAATGGACAGTTTATCAAATTGATAATCATGCTTGAAAACTCGATAATTTGCTAAATTCTAAGAGGATGTTTGATTCTCTTTTTTAAAACACATTATAATTTCACATATCACCGATTTGACCACTGATTTGACAAGTGCTCATTTATAACCACAAATTTCGAACTTCCATTAAATCTACACTACTCATTTCACCTCATTATAATTTTTCATTATAATTCAATTGCAATAATGAGAATCAAACAGCCACTAAGTATAACAACCATACCTTTATTGCTAGTTCTCCAATAGCCCAGCATGCATTGTTGGCAACAGACAAAGTTTCCTTCAACTTTGAGGTGTTCTGCCCAGAACAAATATTGAATAGATAATTAGCACTGGGGCGACTGGAAAATACCATTAGAATTAAGGAAAGTGATGATTTGCTTACCAATTGCTTTGCAGCAACATCAAGAAATTCAGGTAAACGAGAATGCAAATGAACGGGACACACCTATTAAAATAATTACAAAGATGAAAATGTGTCTGATTGTACTAAGATTCAACAAAAAAAATACACTAGACGTGTAACCTGTGAGTTACTTTGAGCACAATCGATCAAGGTTTTCATGGATTAACTTTGAATGTTAGTATTAACAATGTTAAAAGAGCTTCAGCATGCGCCTCACACGAGGTTCTCATGACCTCATCAGGTTGAACCTGCAGTGGTTTTTTGTCATTATCTTATCATCTTGACTCATCCGAGGTGTGCACAAATTTGTCTAGCGCGGTGTTACGCCTTGAGCCTAGGTATGGCTGATGCACAGCAAGGCATGTGTGGAGCAAACACCTAGGCATGCCGTATTAGACGACGGCTCCATACTTTTCTAGAAGTTCTATTACCGGTCTCAGCTTTGTGGGCTAGTCTCTTTTGAGGCCTAGCACTAGCATGATGATGAAAGATAAGTGGATTTGTAAAACCCAGCGAGACCGTAAAAACTAGACACATGACCCAGTCTTTTCTTGCTTAGTTGCTTTCATATTTTTATATTGAGTATTCTTGTTTTTGTGTCCTTTTTACAAGAAATGAGATTCATGAGGACATATGTAGGGAATCAAATATGGTGATTTTTGTCTAAAAGATCCTGTAAGTAATAAAATAATACTGTGATGGTCAAGTGACACTTTCGATAAATTTGAGAATTCAAGCTCCAAATAATATACCAACTAAAAGTGATGAAAGAGAGTACATTGGAGTAACACAGATCTCGACTTACTCTAGCAAGGTCTCCAAGCAAAGCAAAAGCACTTTGTCGGACATCGTGACTCTCATCCATGCAACACTGCAGTAGCAAGTCCCTTAAATTACTTTGTGAAACCTGAAGAAAAGATGCAAGTAAGAAAATCTCGTAATAATATTAAAGCTATTCTATCTGTCAATCACTTGGATAACTCTCCCAATACACACACACACAAAATTTATATAAATAAAAGAATTGCATTCACTAAAGCGACATAAAAGATAATGACTTCAATAAATATGTGAACAGCTACTCGCATTCATCAGACGAAGATACCAATTTAATCTTACATGGTAAGAACATGTAATGAACAAAATGACTTCACATATTTAATGACCTTTAAGAGAATTCACACCATCCAATTAAGGTCAGTTCATTTCGTCTTCTTGCATTTCAATAATTTACTTTAGCAAGAGAGCATTACTAGTTAAGATTTTTGCTTCAATAACTCTTGTCAGTTGAACACTCCTTTGCACATACTTAAGAAACACACGACATATTAGTCAAAATATATATTTAAGTAATTACCAAACTCTCTATCCCTGCACCAAGACCTTCAGCAAGTCCAGAGAGAAGATCCAAAGAACAAACAATGAACTCCTTATCATACTGCACCCCAGCCGAAACAGGATCAACCTGAAAGAAAATTCTAAGTCAAGTTTGGCCCACAATTCCTTTTTGCAGATTTCCTCTAGCTGCAGTATATGGAATGCAACCGCCAGAGCAAAGCTTGATCTGGTTAGAAGGATGCATGACTAATTACTGGACAGAAATATTAAAATGTGAAATCAATTAATCACAAAGCTGAAGGTAAAGGTGAGTGAATTAGGCCAAGTATTTTTTGAACAAGGACAACAACAACATCCATCTTGTTCAAAGTATCAAATCTAGTTTGAAATGTATGGTTATAATTGGGCAGTTGTCCAATCAGTGGTAGGTAAAATTATAATTTTTTGTATAGTGGCACGGTTTTTGATCCTCATTATAAAATAAGGAAATTATAATAAGGTGAAAGGAGTGCCTGAGATATAATGGAAATTTGAAACGGATGATTGTAATTTAGTAATTGTCAAATAGGTAGTAGGTAAGGTCGTACAGAGGTTTGCATGGATGCACGTGTCAGAGGTTTGCATGGATGCATGTGTGCACAAGCATCCCTGCATATTAAAAAAGAATGAGGAACACTTTCTGTTTTGATTCTCATTATTTAGAATGAATTGTCATGAAAAATTATAATGAGGTGAAATGAATGGTGGAGATAAAATGAATGTCTGAAATGTGTGGTGATTATTTAGTTGTCAAATCACTTGTTAAATCAGTGATGAGTGAAATTATAATGTGAAAGTATAATAGGAATCAAACAAGTCAGGATTGCCAGTGCCAATGCTTTTAGCCTGTACAGTTGGTGAGAGTCAACAACAATGAAATAAAAAATGATTTCAAAAAAAGTTCAAATTATGACAACAAAAATAAAAAACTTCGATGCTCAGTGAACACATTTCATGTCAAATTAAAACCTTTGCCAATTGTTGAGACTGGATGACGTTTATGCACCTCTGAAACACTGGCTGAGCGAACTGTGAAAATCCAGGACCCAGTGCCTGAAAAAAAGAGCAATTATGCACTTCCAGCCTTATAATCATGGCTAAGATTCAAATTCATATGAAACGAAGTATTTATACAAACCAAATGCCACGAAAATCCAAGACCACTACAATCACATCCAATACTCCCAACAGAAGACATGATTATGGCACTAGAATATGAACCCAGTTTCTTCTATCAGAGTTTTAGAAATTATGTGCAGGTAAAATTGAATTCATACACCAAAACCACACCTTCCGTAAACTTTCTGAATCCTCAATCTTCTCCACTTTTTAAACATAAATCTTTCGGCACTTAAAAGTTTTAGTCAAGAACTAATAGCAGATGTGTTTGGATATTAAATAGATTTAAAATCTCTAGGATTTACCTTATACTGAATATCATACACAGTTACTTCTAACAAAGTTCTAGAACTTAAGTGCACATAAAATTGTATTCATACACCAAAACCACACCTTCCGTGTACTTCATGAACCGCCCAATCTCATCAACTTTCTCAACATAAAACTTTTGGCACTTACCTTAAATTTTCAGTCAAGAACTAATAGCAGTATGTGTTTGGCAAATGATTTTAGTATCCAAAGTAACAAAAATTTCAGATCAATGATAAACTGGAAACTATTCAAAGCAGTATTGAAGTCACAATGCTGCCACTCAAACTAGCAAACATACAAAATGATTAACCTGTGTGAAAAAGACCATATACCTTAAACACACAGAACGTTATACAATTATACAAGAAAGATACAAGTACCTGAGCTATTGATGTAAAGCATTCCAGAAGCGGAAAAAGATCTTTGTCTGAGTTTGAAAGTTGCTGCCACTTCGCAATCAGTGGGGGCATCAAGATCTCAAGATGCGTGGGCTGCACTTGCCAGTACAACAAAATTAGCATTATAAGCAGTTGATATAACATAGAGGCGAAAATAGTATTTTATGGTACAACAATATGTCTGCAACAAAAAAACTATACGCAGACGCATGGGAGCACCATTGATCAACTCTACCTGATTCAGCTCTGCACCAACAGCATCCGCTAATGTTCCAATAGCATCATATACAATCCTGAGGTTCCGTCTCTGTAATTTAAGATAATATACTGTAAGAAAAGATTCCTTTTTCCGCAATCTTTTTAAAACCGTCCTAAGAAAAAAAAAAAAAAAAAAAGAAAGTAGACAAAAGGGAACAAGAAAGATATTGGGAGCCGCGATGGCAACATTTAATGTCATTAAAAGGTCCGACCTCATAAGCAGTTACATAGATCTAGAGAAGTCATTCAACAAACACACCAACCTGATATTTTCCGAAGGCAGACAATAAGTGTTTCAAAATGATATCCAACCTTGGGGCTAACTCTTCAGCAGCCTCCTGCATGTATCATTGTATGTCTATCAGCACAAATGAAAATATCCAATGACATATAGCTTTCTTGTGAATTGTGATACCTCTTCAAGTGTTGCAAAAGCTGAACAAGCAGCCTCTTGCACCCGCTTGTTATCATCCAATATTCTTCGTAGAAGACCCGTAAGGACTTTCTCAAATTGCTCACGGCCTTTTTGGTGAGCAATACCCTAGAGCAGATAGAATACATAACTTTTGAAACAATAACAGTATAACGTCATGTCGTCTATTGATGAATCAATGAATCTATGCAGCAACACACCATTGGCACCTATTAAACCAAGAAACTATAGAAGAAATCTTCATTGTAGCAATAAAGTTCCACCATAACCATTACAGAATTCCAGATTGGTATGACCTCCTTTTCTTGTTGGACTTAAGATTATTCAGAGGACTGCTACCAACAACCCAACAAGTCATTCGTGCCGATTTGTCTAAATCAACAATAACTCGCATAGGCGACAGTCAGCAAAATTCATAGGAGATCATTTCCCATCTCGTTGCATTTCAATGTTACCTTGGACATACTTGGCTTTATTTCGCCTAATGTTTGTTTAATTCTCATTATACATCAAAATTATAATTTCACCTACCACTCACTGACTTAACCACTGATTTGACAACTACTCAATTATAGGTCATAACCACACATTTCAAACTTCCATTAAATCTCCACCTAGCATTTCACCTCATTATAATTCATTTCCAATAATGAGAATCAAACCACCACTCAAGTCTGACCTTACTTTAATATCATTTACAGTTCGTTTCATTTCTATTTTAAAACAAAAACAGAAATCTAACAGGGGCTAAAATAGTCATGTCAAATATCAAGGGAAGCAGGTAAGCATTTGTGAATCTTCGTATTACCTGAACAATATATTTGCTGAACCGGGACAGCGTCCAGCAAGAGATGCTTCGTATGAGAGGAAATTTGTCATCTAAAAGTGGGATGAGAAATGTAATAATCTGCAGAATAGAACACAGCAAACAAGTCCCCAATAAACTAAAGAGAAAAAGATGAAAGAAACCACAAACATAATCGAAGTCGAGAAATAAAAAGATGGATCACATTTCCTACCACATAAAAAAGAATGCATTTACCAAAATGAGTACAACCCAAAAATAAAAATTCAAACTATTAGGTCCCATCAGGAAGCACCGAAAAGAAAACCTATGATGCTGGTAAAGTGCATTGCCAGGAATAGCTAGGATGTGAAACACTTCACTACGCATTTTTGTGGTAGCTTCAAAGGCCTAAGAAAATTAATCAGGGTTATATTGGAAGCGATGAGGCCAGGTGATGATGGTGGACTAACTAACCAAGTCATGGCGTCATGCAATGAGCTAAACTATTTAGGGTCTCATAAATAAATAGAACCCTAAAAAATTCTATGCAGGTCACTGCATGTCCCAGAGTTCAAATCACATCGACGTAGTTGAGCAGTCAAACATTTTTTAAAATACAAGCAATTCACTTAATTTTATCAAGCAAGAAATGACATTGTAACAAATACTGTCATTCTAAAGTTCCATAATTTCAACACAGCTGACATTTGACTTTAACAACGTGAATTGGATATTTGTTCCACAGTTGCCATCTCACAAGCATTACGCAACAACCAAGCCCCCATGGCCCATTGAATTCGGCCAGCTATGGTGCCTCTACTAGTCCATGCAAATTTTGGTCCATATACTTAACTTGGGTACTGTCTCATGGGGTTGCCTCCACAAGGTTTTATATTGCATTTCTAGGATTCAAATTCTGGACCTCCCCAATGAGTACCTGACTTCATGTTGAGCTCACGTATATGGAGGAGTCCACAGTTCAAATCCCACACCAAAAATCCTGTAGGGCGTACCCACATAGGTTAACAATACACACCACATTTGACTAGTTGGAATGCCGCAGGCCAAAACCAGGGGACCATGGCAGGGGCCGGTCATTATAATTTTAATAATTTATAATAATTATGTACTCTAGCCAATACAAATGACCATGATGAAGACACATGCAGCGGGTCCCTTCTACAAATGTTATCATGAGATTGCCCATTTTATGATTCTCAGGCAACAAATTCATGGGAAATACAAAATAGAATGCTTTGCAAAATATGGAAACGGATAGTACACGGGTTAAATGACTTGAAGTAAGAAAAACAGTCATGCTGTGCAGTGTGCATATCTTTCCTTCTTTTTCTATTCCCCCCTCTTTTGGGTCTCATTTGAAAACTTCATTGGTTAACCTGCTTATATAAATATTAATCTCAATCTCACAAGTTCTCTCAAGAATTTACCTCAGACAAATGAGGATAGAGACCAGTAACGCAACCCTCGGCAACAGCACCAAGAGCTAAAACCGCAGCTTCCCTGTCTTTCCAAGTAGCATCACCTGCGGTAGACAAATTTGCCTGCAAAAAGAAAGAAGTGCAGTAAAAAGTCCCATTCATTTAATTACTAATTGAGAAAGATTAAAAGAACGAAGCTCACAATTATTGATATAATCTAACGATTAGAACAGCAATGAGTGTATTGGTATTTCTAATTATAATTTTGAACTTTGTTTTTCTCTAGATTCCACGGAAGATTAGTAGTCAATATGATGAACCCATGGACAAAAATCCATGTACAGCAGTCAAACTATATACCAATATTTTTCCATGCACACAGCCGAATGTGTTTGGCAACTCTTGTTTCATACAAATTTTGATCAATTTTGGAGAACTCAAATTCCTATTAAATCAGGTCAGCTGTTAATCCTTTTTTTTTTTTTTTGCCCTTCCATCCATACATCACATAGTGAAAGGAACTTATGCCAAATCATGGATCAAGTAATTCAAGTTCCATAGATTCATGCATATGATGCAAAGGATTTCTCGGACAAGCTGGAGCATTTGCAATTTGATATTATCCACAAGGACCAAAACATCCATATACATGCAGAAAATGCAAAGGACTACACCTATGCAAACTCCAACCAGGAAAACAAATATCTAAGAATTTCAAAACAACCTCCAACTAAGTAAAGATAAAATGGAATATAAACAAGGAAACTAGAAATAAAGTTGCATACATCTGCAAAATCAATTTTCCCTCAAAAATCAATTTCTGTTTGATTTTGATTCTCCAAAATCAATTTTCCCTCAAAATCATTTTCAACCACACATTTAACTATTAAAATAATTTTGCACTTAGGTTCATAACTTTTCCTTACTTTTCAACCACACATTCTCCCCATCACTTTTTCTCAAAATCAATTCTCAAAAATCTAAATCAAACACTTAATTGACAAGAAATCCAGTACCTGTATAATGGGCATCAACGTGGGTAGAATCTCATCACCAAATACATTAGATAGAAAATCCAGAGCAGCTGCACTGCACTTCCTTAAATTCCAGACATTGACAATGTCATCATCCTGGTCAACATGAGGGAAGTTGGTCACAGAATAAAGGATCCATCTAATTCCAAGTAAAAGATCGGGTACATCCACCCCTCCATTTCAACCAAACCCAAAAAGAAAACGATAAAATAAGAGAACATGCCTCATCTTCAGCATCCTCTGACCCATGTAAACGTGATGAATGAAAACGAGGCTTCAAATCCTGCCCAGCATAATTTACATCAACAATATTTTGAAGGACACTAAGCGAGAAAGATATTAAAAAGGTATATGGAAAATTGACAACTGAACCTGATCTCTATCTGGAAGAGATCCATCCTCCTGCACCAGAGTAGAGTAGAAAAAACAAAGAGAATCAATTTTCATCCACTCAGTTGAATATGTAAGTAAAAAGATGAAACCAGCAACAAACCTCAGCCTCAACAAGCGCTTCATCATCATCAGCATAGGCCATGTTCGACAGCAATATCTGCAGAAGAGTAAATTGAACATCAAAAATGAAGAAGATTCTCGCTTGAGAAATGATATGCAATTAAACCATACAGGAATAAGACGCGGTAAAAACTCCCTCAAATTCTCAGGGGGCAAATCAGCTTCACAATAAGCAGACCTGTCAACCAACAAGAGAGCTACTCAATAGCAAAACGAGGAATAAAAAAAGAAGAAAAGCTGAGGGGAAATCATGCAGTAACTGAACAAAACAAAAGCAAATATGACTTTCGAAAAAATAACGCAAGATCCAATTTCATTATGCAAGGTAGCCAATTAAACTTTAAGCTGTACGGCTAAATGCATTAATCCCAGCCCCATCAGTACAGGCATTTAAATTTGAATCTGATATATGTCTCTGTGTTAGTTAAAAATTTCAAATATAAAAACTCTTCAGTTGCAGTTATAATTCAAAACCACCTATACATCCTTAACCTAGGTTGTTTCCTTTGTAATCATTCACAACTCTACAAAATACCCTGACACTTAACTGAAATGAGAAAGTAATTATATATAAACTCACCAACCAGAGATTTCCCCATAAAATTCTAAGCAAAAAGAAAGGATTATCTCAACGACTTTGGAAGCCAATAACAATGCATTTAACATAACCAAATATTCTGTTTTCTCTTACTGAATTGATAAAAGCCATATTCCAGTGAAAGATACAAAGACTAAATCAAAACCAGAACTATAATTGGAGTACGACATCAGAGGATGCAGATTTGTGGCCAAAAGATGGCCTCTTAACTAACTTCTAGCGCACTCAGCGTTCTCAATTTTAACAAACAAAATTAACTTCGTTCCAACACCAATTATACTATGTCATTCAATAGATAACTCTAAGGATAGAAGCAAAAGCATAGCAGAGGTTTTCAACCATTTCAAACGGCAGCTACCAAGACATTTAAACATCTAAACCAGAGAGCAAATATTTTACCAGAATTCACAGGCTTCTAAGGCAACTTCATCATCAGGATCCTTGTTAACAATCAACATATAGTCTATTACATTCCTTAGATGTGGCTGCACAATTAAATTGGAATTACACAAGGAAACATCAGCAAGCACAAAATAGAAATATTAGTGAAGAATAAAATTATGAATTATCATCAGCGTTTTGCTAAATATTTTAGAAAATTAAAAAGGCAAGTGAGTAGTTATATTTGAAACTAATATAACATACTAAAGTAAATGCCCACCTCCAAGACAGCTGAACGAATTTCAATAAGCTGAACAAATGCTGCGCAGACCTGTCCAAAAACGACAAACCCAATTAATCAGTTTAGCAAAGCTTTACTATGTTTGCAAAGGCCTACAGAAATGATAGCATCATAGAAAACTACAGATGGCAAGATATATGATGAAAGAAAATAAGGCCAATTTACAAATGGAGCAGGTTAATACAAACAGTAAAGACTCACGAACAGTTAACTCAAGATTAGGCTAGAATGCTAAAAATAGGTGTCTGCTAAAAGTCAAACTGCTGCAAGTCATAGCAAAAGTATGACCTTTTAAGACCAAATTCATTAACTCAATAACATTATATGATGAAGAACTAACATTCAAACAATGTTAGAGCCTTCACCAGGGGCATTAATTTACAACATCAGCAGCTTCTGGTCCTGCTTCACTAGATAATTACAAGTTGACTTGACCATCCTACACCATTTACAAATGTGGTTGTCCAAGTCACTAATCTTCATAACACGCATTGGTCCCTTATTGGAAAATCAATGTGTGCTTAGATGCATCAATAATTCTCGAAAATATTGCAAGGAACAAGAAAGAATGATAGTGAAGCGGTCAACAATAATTAGCCAAAACAAAGAACCAATATATATGTCCCAAACTGTTGACACTAACTCCCAATTAATAAACAATAAAAATGCTAATAAAACAGTTACCAGAAATCATATATTCAAAAGTATGATGAATCTTTTGAGCTCAGCAATTGAAACTGAGAACTGAAGAAATTCCTTACCAATTTCCGCACCTCCGGAGCAGGATCATTGGCAAGAACAAACAAACCTCGGAGATATTTATCCATGGACATCAATAGAACCTGATAAAAGATAACACTTTAGCTCCGTCAGATTGAAAATAAGTCCCAAAAGAGCGACAGGAGAATATAGTTCCAAGTCTTGCTGAGTTGCACCCACCGTAGGCATGAGCATTATGAATTGGTTCACCGCACCTAAGGAGAGCTTTCTTAGAGTGGTATGTGGTGATTGGAAAAGCTGCTTGCAGATAAAGAACACAAACGACCAAAAATGTCAGGATGTACTTGGTTTAAGGTTGATTAAAGAAGTTGACAATATTTAATCAGCACATTTTATAAAATCGAAATTTATATTTTAGCAGGAGTGGTAGGGTCAACGAAAGGGGGAAAAGATTGAAAGAGAATGCAATAACCTGGAGAAATCTTGGAAGAAAAACATTGATAGGCCGTTCAGATAACCCGGAAATATCAGCATCTAGCACTTGAGGTACATCTTCACATATCTGTGCCAAATAAAATCTTAAAAGTTATCCAGATTCAACAAGACACGATAATAACTACAACCCCTCTAAAGCTAACAAAAGTAGACAGATGCATCAAAAATGATTTGTGAGTGAGAATGTACAAAAGGGCAGTGGCAATAAGAGAATGATTGGTTCAGATAATTCAGTAGAATGCACAAAGAAGTTGGCAGAAGATAGTTTTGAAGTAACCCAAACAAGATAGAAAACTTCAGCTATTTAAATAAAATCCACAGATGCAAAACATATATACCTTAGACAACGCATCCATAGCACCTTCCATGTGATTTAGATCATTACTATCTAAGCACTTCACAAGTGCATCCAGCAATTCAGGCCATCCTGCAACTCCACCAATCTGAACAAAAGCACTGATTATGGTCCCAGCTGTAGTCCTTATTTGCCTATCTGATGCTCCCATACAAGGTAACAACTCTGACTTTATATAATGCTGGTTTGCAGGTGGCATGGTTTCAAATGCACTTCTGAGGTTATTTTTCAGAAGTAACCCTGCGGCTTGCCTAAGCTCCACTGGTTTTCCCTGTCATGGATAATTGACCATCATTTTTTTTTTAAATCCTTAAAAAGAAATTATTTAACTGTGAAGCTCCATTTGACACATAGAATTGTAGGAATTATCATTTGGTGACACTCTGCTACATTAAGGGGCAAAAAAAGACTCTAAACATAATTCAGTCAGTATTCTTATCTGTTGCATGCAAAAAGAGAATATACATTCCACAAAAGAGTATTCTGGTGCCTATTTAAGATTAAATGAGAGAATAATAGCATATAAATATAGAGGCATCGAACTACTGAAAGTATACTCCAAAAAAATTTAAGGAGACGATGATCAAACAGATTGAGACGCAATTCCAAAAGGTTCAGGGAAACCGTGCAGCTTAATAACAGAGTGATCAAAGTCCTTAGCTGGGCATGATATTGATAGAGAAGCACAGAAACTAGAGAAAATAATTCAGATAGGATGTCTACAGAAGTGATATGCAGGATATTGGAGAAGGAACTTCTATGAGATTGTAAAAGTATTAAGCGTACGCTACAAAAATAGTCGCCAACATAATGCCCCACGCAAAGATTAGTAAAGAGTTTCCACTTTCTATGGGATTGAATTAACATTTTGTCCTTGAGTCTTTATTGTATAATATTCAATTAATGCCCGAGATGATAGCATATTATTTACAGGTATCATAGCTTTACTTGATAGGACTACGCGGATAATAACCTGTAAATTGGAAGGGTCTTATGGAGGATGAATGTATTGGAACCTAAAGGTTGTAGATTAACTAGAAGTACGAATATACACAAGGGCGGAGCTACAGGGATGCCACTTTTCCGGGTGATTTTTTTTTCTTTTCTTTCTTTTTTTTAAGTTTCAGTCTTTCAATGCAGTTTCTGCAAAAATGGCGTCCACAGAGGTTGAGGAAGAAGAAGAAGTGGCTGGAAGGGAAAGGGAATATTAACACAAAATCCAAGAAATCATAGTAGTGACTTTTCCTTCTCTCTCTCTTTAGTCTAATTATTATTAATTCTTTCCTACCAGATTCCATGTCTCTCTCTCTCCCCCTCCCTGCCTCCCTCCCTCCCTCCCTCCTCCCTCATTATTATTATTATTATTATTTTTTGCAAACTCTCTCTCCTTATTTCTTTTTCTTTCTTTTTTTTTCTTTTTTTGGTTTTTCATTATCTTCTTTTTTGACATTATTTTCATTATCTTCTCTTTCAAACAAGTTTTTTTTTTTTTTTTTTACTTTTTTCACGAATTGTTGTAAATTGTAATAACTGCTTTACCTTATAATTTTTTATTTCTTTCTTATTTATTTTTTCTGTTTGGTATTCGTTATATATGTATCTTTCTCTATTTTCAGGAAAAGTTTTCTTTAATAATACATGAATATTGAAATACATAACTTTCAATTATTTTATTAAAATAAATAAACAATCCTTAAGTTTCCTAGATAAGAAATTAAAGGTTTGTTAAAAAAAAGAAGATAAGATAAGAAAAAAAACTAAAGTTTCATGACAATATTTTAAATTAGTTTAAAATTAAGTTGATTTAAATTTTTGTCATGTAAAATCATTTTATTGGTTTACCATCCTCGAGAAAGTAACTTTTTAAATCAGTTTAAATTATGTGACAAAAATTTAAAATAAACTTTAAATTAGTTTAAATTATGTGACAAAAAATTTAAAATAAACTTTAAATTAGTTTAAATTGCTGCAAAATACATTCGTCTTGTTTGTATGATGAGTTAGTAATAAATCAATTTCTTTTAAATTTGATAAATATTATAAAAAGGGTGAGATTACATAAAAATGATATTTAATTTATCAATTAATTTTAAAAAAATCAACATGTTTCGGAAGGGGAAAAAAGGAATTGAAATTATCATTTTCATTGAGCTTTTTTGGGGAATTTTTTTCATTTTTTTTTTCAGTTTGTGCATACCCAATGTTAGAAGGCTGGCTCCACCACTGAATATACGTAATGTCATTTCACTCTTAAAAGAAATAAGAATAAGGGATTGTCCAAACCCCCACCCTGCCCTACCTCCCATCCATATCTAAGACATGCAGATCATAATCGATAATGAAAATTGAGTGGTAAGGTGCTCATATTTGACAAAGAGGATTTATACCGGTTAGAAACACAAGCAGAACATACCTATGAGGTTTATAGGCAAAGTTTAAAGAATAATTGGTAGAACTATACTTGATATATTAAACATTTTGAAGGTAGAAGTAAGAATAAAATGATGACTATACTATGAACAGCATAAATAAGAAATAACTAGCAAGTATATTTGCCAGGTACCAACAAGGTGATAACAATAAGGATGTAAAGGCTTGTTTGACATGATTTATAACCTACCAATTTATTTATAAATTAGATTGGTTAAAAACAAGTCTTAACCATTCATCGGATGCACAGCTACTATCCATTTATCCACAACTCATCTCTGTCTATTCATAATTAAAACAATTTATTATACTCTAAGCAAAGCAAGCCTAAATTAAAGGAAAGGAAATTGCATGGCTGTCTCGTATAGCTCTTGTTCAGGTGTAATTAACATAGAACGTTTTAGACGAGAGACGTAGACCACAAGTAATCTCACTTGTCCGTTGACATGTTGCAAAAGATTTTAACGGATTTTTCAGATTTTGTAGGAGATAGAACAAAGCAAAATAAATAAATACATAAAATACAATCACATAACCAATCCTAATCTTAGGAAAGTCATGTTTTTATTGCTTAATAGGGTTATACTGGTGATTTTGCTTTTGTTTCATAGTTCATTGTTAGTTTAAACTTTCAAATTTCCCCTTATAGTTAAAATTAGGGAATTTAGGTGCAAACAACATAAAAAGATATGTGTATTGAATAATCCTTAGTTGTTGTTATTGTAGTGTTTAAAAATATGAACCAAGTGTTATGACTCTATGGTTCTTACACACACGTTGAGCTAAATACACATTGAATTAAAGCATTTAAACGAAGTATAGATCAGAAAATTAAATATTAGTAATCAACTTCAACCTACATTATCCTATCGTACAATAATCGCATTGACCCCCAAGAAGAACCAGCAATTTGCAAATACAAACGCAAATTACAATCTTCCCTTTCTCTACAGCCCATTGAACATTCATGCAAAGCATTGAATACGTCCTTAGTAAATTCAGTTAAACGGCACTGAAAAACATGTAATAACAATTAGAGACTAGTTAAAACCAGCTAACCAGTTAAAAAAGCTCAAAATTAAGCTAAACTAAAAATTAAACTAAACTAACTTAAATAAAAATATGCTAGATTAACCAAACAGACCTCGGCCCGGGCGAATATAAAGGCAAGATAATTATTGAAATCGGGGAACTGAGTGTAGTGTTGCAGCTTCTGCCAAATCAGAGACTTGTCGTCGGAAGTAGGAGCCATCTGCTGCTCCAGAAGCCCACAGATCTCTCGCAGTCCCTCCTCCTGTGGCTTCCATGTCGCTACTCCGGCACCACCAGCACTTGAAGCCATTTTCCCAGTTTTACACAAAAAATAGTCCGATTTTTTGGCGTCCAATTGACGGATGGAATAGAAAGAACCTGAATGATCCGACGGCCGATTTTGTGTCTAGACAACAATAATAATTGTAATCAGGAGAGAAGCAGAGCCGGCGACTAAACAGTAGGCTGTGTTCGAAGAAGTATGTGAAAAGGGGAAGACACAGATTTGGGGTTTTGATTTGAGAAATTTATTTAGGAGAGAGTCCAAGTTGGAATGAGAACATCAAGTTTAGCCTACTGAGTATTAGGCTTATTTAAAAAGGACCTGGTTGTATTGGTTGAGACCTTCAATACCACGGTAAAGAGCTTGATCCTATCTATTTGTAGAATTTATAATGAGAAGGGAGGTAGAATGTGTATTAAAAATATAAAAAGGTGTTAAATATATGGTTATAATTAAACGGTTGTCAAATCAAATGTCAAATTAGTGGTCAGTAAATTTATAAATTGGGAGAATAAAGGGTATCAAACGAGCTCTAAAATTGAAATCAAATTTCAAATTAACGACACGGAGAAGTACAAAAATAACGCGCTTGGGCACAACAATGACAACATTTTACAATTTTGATACAGAGACACATTGTAAATGTGGCGTATTCTACTTTACTAGTTTCATAGATTTACATGTAGGGACATGTAAACTGGTAAAGGGGAATGTGCCACATAAGCCAGGTTGTGTCTTCGAATCAAAACTCTATAATTTTATATTAAGTTTCACATGACTTTTTTACTATTATATACGGTCAATTTTAAATTATCCCGAATTTAAAATTTAATTTCAATTATAGTTGAATAGTTGAATCCTATTAAAGCTAGTTGTCAAACAAATCCTAACAGTTGATCGAAGAAATCTACATCTATATATATATATATACACACTTATATTAAGCTAGTTGGATAAGGGTTATACGTAATAAGACCTTAGTTTATGAGCCTTAAACTTCCAAAAATTTAAAGATTTTAATGGATCATTATTGAGAAAAAGTTCATTATCAATCGTATCCATTTTTTATCTCACACTATCATATTGTTTTCTAGATTGATTTTAGTATTTGCAAATGTTCAGAAAATCAGACCGGAAAAGTAATTGTTCCAAGGTTATTCAAAACTGATTTTAATTAAATAATTGAAATAAATTAATTTTTACCTAAAATAATGTAGAAAAAGAATATTCGATTTTATAATTTTTTTATCTTTACCGTTTAAAAAATATTGAAATTTTATTCATTTTTTAAGAGTAATTGAAAATGTGACTTTGAGAGTATAAAGAGAATCCCACAATGATTATTTAATGAAAAGAATTGAAGATGTATGCTTATATTAAGCTACTTGGAGAAGGGCTATGCATAATAAGGCCTTAGCCTATGGGCTTTAAGTTCCCAAAAAAATTCAACATTTTAATGGATCATTATTGAGAAAAAGTTTATTGTGAATCGCATCTGTCTTTATCTCACACAATCGGATTGTTTTTCGGATTGATTATAGTATTCGCAAATGTTCAAGAAATCAGACTCGTCATTGAACCGGAAAAGCTAACAGTTCAAGATCATCGAATCGATTTTAATTAAATAATTGAAATTAATTAATTTTTACATAAAATAATGTAGAAAAAGAACATTCAATTTTATAATTTTTTGATCTTTACCGTTTAAAGAATGTTGAAATTTTATTCTCTTTCTTAAGAATCATTGAAAATTTGACTTTAGGAATAGAAATGGAATCCCACAATAGTTATCTAGTGAAAAGAACAAAAGATGTATGCATATATTAAACTACTTTTAAAAAAGTTATACATAATATGACCTTAATATATGGGCCTTGAACTTCCAAAAAGTTCAAATTTTTAATATATCATTATTGAAAAAGGTTTATTGTGAACCGGGAAACCGTATCCGCCTTTATCTCACTCTGTCAGATTGTTTTCCAGATTGGTTTCAGTATTCGCAAATTTTCTTCAATGTTTTCTTTATATTTTTTTAATCGTTTAACGGCTATTAGAAATGTGACTTTGGGTATAGAAAGAGAATCTCATATTAGTCATTTAGTGAAAAAAATTGAGGATGTATGCTTATATTAAACTACTTAGAGAAGATATATGCATAATATGGCCTTAACTTATAGACCTTGAGCTTCCAAAAAGTTTAAAATTTTAATAGATCATTATTAAAAAGAGTTTATTCTGAACCGGTGAACTGTATCCGTCTTTATTTCACACCGTCGAATTGGTTCAAGTGTACGCAAATTTTTTTCAATGCTTTCCTTAATTTTTTTAGACCGTTTTTATCTTTATTAATAAAAGAGATTGTATTACAGTGAGCAACTATATTGTGTTTCTTTACACACACGTAAACGATCAAATATTATAGTTTAAGGGTCATTCGAAATGTGACTTTGGGAATAAAAAAGGAATCCTACGTTGGTTATTTGGTGAAAATAATTGAGAATATATACCTATTTTAAGATACTTGGAGAAGGATTCTGCATAATAGGACCTTAACTTATAAAACTTGAGTTTCCAAAAAGTTCAAAATTTTAATGATCATTATTGAAAAAAATTTTATTATGAACAAGTGAATCGTATCTGTCTTTATCTTACACCATCAGATTATTTTTCGGATTGGTTTCAGTATTAACAAATTCCTGATTTTTCTAATTGACTTGGTCATGACAGTTGAGTTATTTAAATACTGATTAAATCATATTAACATTTTAAAATATTTAGTCTATAGAAGGTGTATGTTATGAAAAACTAGATATCATTAATACCTATTATGAAAGTAAAGCAAAAAACAAACGGGACGATAAATCACATGTGTATTTTATAGAAAAAATTGGTGTTCACTCATAGATAAATTTATATAGATATTTCGAAGGTTATAAATTGAAAAAGACTGAAAATTATGATATGTGTTAAAGATGGCCAAACAATAAATTATACTATAAATGTTGTAATACATATATTATCGTTCATCATTTATTCTAACTATGTTTATCAGATAAAATATACTTTTCCGTGCGTTATACACTGACAGCTTAATACAAACTCCAAAAATTTTCTTCAATATTTTTCTTAAGTTTTTTTTGTCTAGACTATTTTTTATCTCCATTAATGAAAAATATCGTATTATGGGTAACACCTATATTATTTTTGTTTACACACACATAAACGATCAAATATTATATTTTAATTTTTTTTGTACAATCATATTTAATCTTCTTAAATTGGTTATATTATATCTAGTATTATCATCACGTACAACGTACGAGTAAAATAACTAGTTCATTTATATGGAAGAACAATGCTCATTTTTCAAAGGTTGTAGAGCATGCTGGTCCATATTTAATGGTTGGGGATAAAAGTATAAATAGATACAAAAGTTAAGGATTTTGCTACAATTTTCTTTTTATTTTCACTAGGATACTGAAATACAACTATAATAAGATGAAATAAGAGGTGAAAGAATTAGATCAAATGGATAGAGAACAAGGAGGTTCTTAGATTGAATTGAGGAAAAGAACTAAAACAATATTTTGTCGTTTTGAATATATTCAGAATTAAAAACTGAAAAATATCAAAAACAAGAAACAACTTAAATTACTTCGAAAACACAAAATTTAAAAATCAAAAATTGAAATACAAAGTGGAAAATTGCAGCGAAGGTCTTCGTATGGTATAGGGTGAATTGTTTCTTACGTGACTTGAATTAGTGAAAATTGGTATAAGAGGTCTCCAACGGTCATGTGAATTTAAGAATTAATTGGACAATTGTCAAGATATGAGTAGTTGACACGATAGTAAGAAAGATTGAATGAAAAAAAATAAAATTGTGGATACATATAGACAATGTATACGATAGTGTCACATGACTACATCTAGACATTCTTGTAAACAATACAATGTCTACTTTTTTATTGCCACATAAGTTCTTTTGACTGATGTGGTAGAAAAATATTTCCATTAGACATTCCACTATAGATGCGATAATTAGTAGAGAGATTATCTAGTGCTTGCTATAAAGAACAAATGATTATGAATGAATTCAAGATGTCCTTGCTTCAATTAGTATAGTCTACAGTATGGTAGTGCGACGGGTTGGCTCTATTTTGAAGCCCTATTTGATTCTATTAAAAAAAAAAAAAAACCTCCTATTAACAAAGCACATATCCCTTATTGTCACATGACCCCCATCTATTTGTTACACACCAATCGGTTGGCTTGGTTTAGTTGAGTATTGAAACGTAAGACATTCATCAATAGAAATAATATACCAAGTTGGAACTTAAAATATCCATCAATTGAACTAAAACATGAAGTTGGAACTCTATGAACGTACATAATATAATAGGACAAAATAATATAAGATCCCAATGTTACATCCATTCATACTTTTAAGCCTTATACATAACAATACATTTCTTGTCATGGTTCGAATTGTAGTGTAGTGGTTAGAGACTCACATTTCTGGAGGAAGGTCCCTAATTGAACCATACGTCCCTAATTGAATCATACTTACCCTTCCCTTAAACTCCTAAAAAAAATTACAATTCTTGCTAGTATGAAGAACATCATGTATCTCCTCCAAAAAAATAAAAAATAAAAAAAAATAGAACATTATGTTTGTCACTAACATATTCGAACACCCTCACGGCCAGCCCAATGAGGCCAGTGAAGTGGCCGCCTAAGGCTCAAGAATTATAAGGGCCCAAAATATTTTTGGGTTATTTATATAAAAACTATCATTTCTAATAGTATTTTAAAAAATATCTCTAGATTGAAAGTAATTACAAAAATACCATTTTCTATTTCAAAACTACCCTAAATTAATTTTAATTAAAATTTAATTATTTATTAATTATTATTTTTTATAAATTATAATTATAATAATTACTTAAAGTATAAATTATTTCAATTAAAAAATTAGTCATATTTATGTACAGCCAACAGTACTTCTAACTCAGAACCGCCGTCAACTACCGACATCGTCACGCCACAAACACAGTAATAATGTTTCCATGTATAAAACAAATGTTACCAACCCGAAAAATATCACAATAACAACAAAAAAGTAGTAACAGCGAGATGATAACAAACTCGAAAAATGGTAACAAAATAATAAAACATAGGAAAATGACAAGACGAGAATGGTAAAATATGAAAATAAACAAAAAAAATCAAAATGGAAGATGGTAACAAACCCGATAAATGGTAAGATGGGAGAATTAAAAAAAATAGAAGATGGTAACAAAATGATTAAAAAAGAAAAAAGGAAGAGAGAAAATAAATCCAATCTTTGCATAAGAAGATGGTAACCATATAGAAAGAAATTTGGAAAAACCCACAATAAAAAGATAAAGAATGAGATTCACAAATCATCAAAGAAAAATTTGAACCCAGCTCCAAAGGTTCAAGATGCAGTATGTTTATCTCTAATCCTTCCATGCCCCGCCTCCAGTCTCAGCCTGTTTCTAGTCCCAGTCTTCGCTGTCAAACCACCACCATTGCTACTCCGACAACCACTGCATCTGCTCCCCAGAGTCCCAAGCTTCAATGTAAAACCAAAGACAGTCCCCCCGTTTCACCCATTTTTCCACCGGTTCCCCTTCCACCATTACTTTAATTAAATCTACCCCCCGTTTCAAAAAGTATAAATTTGAAATTTGAAACAGTGGAATTCAGTTATTGGCATTTGACTTGGTGTGAGTTTTTCATCATGCACTAATAATGGTTTCTTTTTTTTAATCCTTATGCGGAATCGGTGTGGAATATGCTTGCAGAAGGTGAAGACAAGACCGGGCACAACCATTTTCACGGCGGAGTGTTCCCACAGCTTACATTTCCCCTGTATCGCAGCATGCGTAAAGAAGCAAGACTCTCTTATGTGCCTCATTTGCAACTCCACTTGGAAGGAAATGAACCTTTTGGCCACTCCTGAAAATGATAGCCACAAGACCCATCACAGAGAAATCACAAGAGATGCTAACTCCAAGAACGATAAAAGAGGCGTACTCAAAATGTATAATGTGGTGGTGGGAGCGGCGGGTGGTGAGGCGCACGGCGGCGGCGGCGGCGGCGGCGGCGGCGGGATTGTTGTGGTTTGAGTTATATCTAGGTTTTACCAATACGTGTGTGTATATATATATATAACTATTTATATACACATATATATAATCTAGGTATAAATTAATTAATTAATTTTAAAATTAATTACAATGATTTATTAAATATTAAAAATGGTAAAATAAAATAAAATGATTTATTAAAATAAAGTAATTAGTGGCATAAAAGTAATACAATGGAGTATAAAAGTAAATAGTTTGACATGATGGTGTAAAAATGAAGACTATAAAAAAAGAGTAGAATGTTTAATTTCCTCAGAAAAAAAAAAAAAACATATTCAGGTTCTGGGCCTACATATAACAAAATATAGGTCCAAAACCGTTTGCAAAAATACACCCACCACTAAACTAATAATAGACATTTACCCCTTATCATTGCAGAAATATCCACTACATTAAATATCCAACAGAAACAAATAAATGAAAATATAAAATATTGAATAAAAATCCCCCAAATTACGTTCAAACACCACCGCCACAAGATACCGCCAGCCAATGATAACCATAATTCTGATACTGCCTTTCCCAATTGGTCCCAATTGGTATCACTTTCTCAAATGAAATAACCATGGTATAAGCCTTTAATAATCACCGCCAAAACTGCATTTCAAGTTTCCCTCAATACTGATCTTATAATTTAGAAACAAACCTCAATCCCTCAGTGTATACAGACTCACTTCATTCTCTAAAAAAAAAAAAAAGCATTTCTTTTCCATCAATAGTGGCCAGAAAATTGCAGAAATTAAACATGATCGGGGTTACAATTTTCTTCAATGGCTATTGGACCTCTCCGAATACCTATATTGAAGAAAAAATCACTGGAATTCTTTTTCCAGAAGACTGCACATACAACGAATTGCTTAAAACATTTTCCGTGCATTGGTGGCCTTGAAGTCGAGAAATACGCTGTTGATATAAAATACAGAATGATGGAAAATGGAACATTCTTGAGGATTAACAATGATTATGCCCCTGCAATTTTACCTAGAAGCCAAACTTCAAGAAAATCTTATTTGGCAATAAATTGATATACCTCTAATTATTTACTTATACAACATGATTTGGTAGAGGCAATGAATGGATCACCAATACCACCACCAATCGACTGAAGTTGTTGGTGTTGAATGTTGAAGGCTAAAGATCAAGTACAAAATCTCATAATATGTTGTGCTATCTTAAGTGAATGATATATTAGAACTCAAGATTCTATGTTTTCCTGATGTTTATATGGAAAAAAAACAAAGACCGAGAAAGAACCGTTTCCATGATTTACTAGCATTGAATTAATGTGAACCATATCTGGTATATGTATGGACATAGCTTAATTTATGAAATTCTATTTATGCTCAAGTTCCTTGGGAAACTGAGATATAATTTAGCGTACTAATCATGTCACCGTTATGCAAGAAACAAACCCTCGTATTACATTATACTAGTATTCGCACCCGTGTGATGCACGGGTAGATATATTGAAAAAAATTTAAAGATAAAAGGGATGAGTCCCTTTCTAAAACCTTCTGAAAGTTTTATAACAAAACTTCTCATCCTGTATGGCGTACATGAATGCATGTCACGTGTAAAATACACGTGGCCTATATCCATACACGCCACATGGGGTGGAAAATATTTTTACAAAGCTTCCGGGAGGTTTTTGAAAATTTTCTTAAAATTGTATAATCATGAAAATTATTTACATGTGTCACGAATCTGAAAAACTATGAATAATTATCACCTTACCAAATAGGATGTCAAAAATCGAAAATTGATATTGTGAAAAATAAGGCGAATCTATCAAATTACATATGTAATAATAAATAATATTAAATATGTATTCAAATCAGAATACAAAAATGCACTAATAATCAATCACCATCCACTGAACTTCCTATACAAAATGGTTTGTCATCTGTAATATCAGACGATACTTTGATACATGATAGATTCAAAATTTGAATATTAATATATATGCGTGTGTGTATGAAATAAATTAACATGCCGCACTCTATAATATGGTTTCTCTATTAAAAAATGCGTGAATATATAGTATGATATTGAGTTATACAATTAATTAGATCACTACCAAAAGACAACTATAAATTAAAGCACACAAAAAGAAACTGGGTAGAAGATGATTCAAATAGGGGTTATTAACGCTAGGATAATTTTCAAATATACACATTCGTAATCCCGAAAAAAAGAATAATGATATTAGAAATTTGGAAACCTACCAAAAATTAGGAACTCGGTCAACATTAAAACAGGTAAAATAGAAGAACATAACATATATAACAATAATAAATATGGATTATAAGGGAATTGTATGTGTGCACAAGAATCCCTTCCAATTAGAATGGTAGTGGAACTCTTAAAAATAGAAGTAACACGCAAAATCGGCTGTCAAGATTGCAAATATAGAAGGCTGATCTTTAGTGATTTGAAGATATAAGGAAAGTCATAGGAAATATAATTTTGCAGTTAGTTGCTAGAAGAGGAGGCTTATGCGTATATCAAGGAAAAGTAACCAAAATTAAAATGTATTTTCAACGAAAAATGTACAACAAATAAATAAATAATTAAATAAATAAATAACAGTGTAATAAGTGATGCGTGCATGACGTCAGCAGAACATCATTTAAGCGGGAAAACAGTTTTAAACTACTGTTGATTTAGAAATATATATATATATATATAGATTAGATACCCTTTCTATAGTGTGGAATTCATGTTACCAGTTATCCACTAGCTACTGTTGCTGATATAGAAACATCAAACTTTGTGGCATATAAGCTAGTTACCATACAAGGATACCGTTTGTTGTGGGGGGAAAAAACTGCAACTGAACCATTTACTTTAAGCACCTCAACATAGTTAGCATTTCATGATACCTTTTGTTGTGCCAAAAAAAAAAAAGGGAGAAAAGAAAAGAAAATAAAGTTGTCCACTGCACATTCCTTCTGATTCAGGTGCATGAAACAAACACAATCGTTTTGATCAATAGTATCATTATATGCTTTCAATGGGTTTATGAGTGCGTAGGGAAAATTATTTTCCACATGGACTTCGACAAATAGATATGTTGCCTTCATTCCTCATCAAATTGCTCTTCCCATACACCATCTCTTCTTTGTTTGATATAATTTTTCTACACTAACTCCGCTAGAACAAGCCATCAATGACTCGAAGTAGAGACATAGAATTACAAAGTGTAAATCAACAAATGGTCGCATGTTAGAGTGCAAAGGTTTGAAGCAGGCAATGCATTTTTGTATTCACTGTTGATGTAGGCCTCATCTTCCTCATTTTGACTGCCCCGCCTTACACTACTTGTTGCTTGCATTTGAATGCTTAAACTAAGCACCCAATGCAAAATGGTCTCTATCACACGCTTCATTTTGTTGTAGTCAGCCAAAGTACGACCATTCTCGAACTGTTTGCCTGAGAAGATACATCCTCTCCTTATCGTGTATTCTCGTCTACATAGCATCAATTGTGTCAAAGCTTTCTACCCCAAGGGTAATATTTTTACCATTGGCCATCGTAACAAAAACCAATATGCCTCCCTTTAACCTTATTATTACTCAGTAAAAAAATGCTCTCCTTCTACAAGAGTACGGCCATACTCCAACTGCTTGCCAGCTAAAAAAATCAAGACCAAATTAGGGACAACCTCCAAAAAAACTAAAAGATAATAACTGCATATATCCTTTAATTTGAATTTAATTTACACAGCGTTAAGTAAAATAACTTAATTTAAAAAATTATAAATTAAAATAATATTACCTGTGACGAAAAAGGTATATATACTAGAGTCGTGTAAATTTGCAAATCCTACATAACTGATGTAAAATTCTAATCTAATATATATATAATGTGTAATAATAATATATAATAAGAATAAGGTAACTGGTTTCTTTTTTCTCGCGTATTATTGGGCACATTAAGAAAACTGGTGATGCACTGATGACATCACTTATTAATATATCTTCACAATTTTTATTTATTTATTTTTGTTTGGGCCTTAGATCTCGCTTTGATTCTCATTCATCTCTCACTATTTTCTTGTCTTATCATCCATCAAATTTCGAAGCCAACATATTGATATCAATTGCTATCTATCTTTTCAAAAGAATTCACGCATAATTGGAATATGTCTATGAAAATTATGGAATTGAATTGTGTTATTTTGAAACTCAAATTTTGATTTCTTTCGTGGCTTGAATTGTGTCCAAATTCAGAGTTATTTTATTTGTACGTTTTTTGTCCCTAACCTCTAGAAATTGCTTTTTTTACCCTCAATTCTAATCTTTTTGGCGCTATCTATTATATTGGACTAAAATGGACTATAATATCGTCAAACTTTAATTAACATAAAAAACAATAAAAATAAACAAACAAGCTTATTAATTTTAACAATAATATTTTAATACTCATATGGATTCTTTTATATGTATCTTGTGTAATTGTATATATGCAATAGCAGAGTTAGGAGCTATTGGAGGACTGAGCCAGAAGGGTAAGCCGTGTGTTACATATGGCAAAATTACCTTTTTTATATAAATTTTTTTTCCCAATTTAGGGGGGCCAGACCCACTATGGCCCCTACTTAGATACGCCATTGTATATATGCACATTATATGGATACATCAGTCACATGGCATGCATACATGAGAAATATATGTACCATAAGAGCACTTAGTATATGGGGTGGGAAATTTTTTTTATAGATATTGATTTTTTCTTTGATTTTTATTTGATTCCAATTTTTTTTTAAAAAGTAACCAAATCGTGTTGTTATTGTATTTTTATTTATTTTTAATCTACGAAATTTTTTAGTTAGCAACTAAAAGGTATTATAGTAATTTTCAGTTAAAAAAAGTAGATAGCGCAAAAAAGTTGAGAATTAAGGGTAAAAAATCAATTTCTAAAGGTTAGGGACGAAAAACGTAGAAATACGAAAGGTTGGTGGTAGATCATGTCAATTAGCCTTTTATATTTTATATTCCTATTTTGCGGGAGATCATTTGCAGACCTCATCATTTCAAATATTCATATCTATTGTTAAGAAATGATGTACAAATTATTGGTATATTGTTATTGTGTTCATTTTTATGTATGTTTGATGGTGACTAACTACTCAAATGTTCATATTATTACTGTCTTCTCTCCGTATAATGTAAGAGTGAGAAATCTAGTATTATATTATTTTAAATTGTAGCACTCTGCCTCATTTTTTCTTTTTGGCTTTTTTGTTTCTTTTTTTTGGTGGGGGAATTCGAGGCACAAGATAAATAAGTTACGGCCCAAAAACTGGTAAAAGATCCAAACCCAAAATCTAGTGCCCAAAAGATTATAAACGTCTCTGCCTGAAGGACTGAAGAAGAACGTCTGAGCGAACAGAAGAAGAAGAAGAAGCTCAGACGTGAGACGACTGCAGTACTGCCGTCCGTCACCGTCCGTCGTCCGGCCATCACTATTTCCGACCATACCACTACGCACGACCAAAGGTAAGTAAGTCTTCCTAATTCCTAAGTTCCTAACCCTAAATCCTAAATTCCTTATTCCTAAATGGCTAAATCTTAAATTCTTAATTCCAAATTTGTATTTGGCAATTCCTTAATAGAATGCTGGGTTGAAGACTTGAAGAAGTTTGAAATCAAATTTATTGCCTTTTAATTTTTTTGGTTAGAAAATATAAGGTATGCAGATTGTTGCTTTTATTTAAATGGTAATTTTTAGTTTTATTTAATTTATTTTTTCATATGGACTATGGTTAGTATTTAGTAGTAGTTGCTATAGATTGGAAACTTGGATGCTTTTAAGTTTTGTTTAATTGGTTTAATTGAGAGGATTGAATGCTTTTGTTTAGTTGTTTTTGTTTAATAGTTGTTGAGTATTTGATGTTGAGGATTGGGTGATTTTCTCAAAACTGAAGTTGATCAAAACTTATCTCCTGTTAAGCATGTCACAAGAAAGATTAAATAATTTAGCAATGTTGGCTGTTGAAAAAGAAATGGTTGAAAGATTGGATTGTGAATATTTGATTAGTGTTTTTGCATTTAAAAATGCAAGACGTGCGATCTTTAGGTAACTTGTTGACACATGGTAATGCATTTTGGTGATAATACATATATATTGTTTTGATATTCACTTTATATGTTTTTTTCGTGATAAAAGGTGATTATTTGTCGCAATATCGGGGGTTGACTTGGGAAGTCTACTAATGAAACGAATTGGACTACTTTGAGCCAATTCAAAGAACAACGGAGAAGAAACAAGCTTTCACGCAGCATAGCTAATCCTCTATTCTGAAATTGTAAACTGTCAAAAACTCATGTACAAAGAATTGAATATAAAGGAAAGAAAATAGGGAAACTAGAAACATGTTTCTCCAATAATAACAAAGGTGTCAAATGAAAATCAGAATGTGTGTTTCCAATTTTGCAATTCTTGCTCCAAGAAACCCGGCCCATTTATGCAATAAACACAAGACGAACTTCGAACCCACATCTTGGTCCTGTTTTCCTACATGAGTTCTCCCCCACTTTGAAAAGGATTCGACCACGAATCCAAGAAGAAGCAATCATATTTAGCCACAGCAAGAGCTAAGAATAATAATGATGACTTCTTGGCTTGTTCCTGAATGCTGCAAGAGGAAACCCAATTCTGGAATTTGGGAACCCATTTGAAGAGTGGACAGCAAAATTTGTTCCTGCTGATTTTGTAATTATTGTGGCTCGATATCACATCAGTAAAAGTAAAGAAAAGTGTGCAAGAAATTCCCAGCAAGAATAAAAGTAAAGACGCTCCCATGAAATCTGTCACGGTAATAACGAAAGGAGCACTTGGAAGATGCATTTTTTGTTCTAGTTAGCAGGGTCTGCTTCAAACAACTAAAATTCAGCCTCAATAATTGCCAATGATCCTGGCAACAATCAGTTCTTTTCTTGAACTCGTCAATAAGGACTTCAACATAATCAAAATTGTTCTCATCTTGCATTTCACTTTCTTGGGAATCATAACTCCAATCTCAAACACAATTAGTTCTTCCTGTTTCGCCCCACCCATTTCCAATCCTTTCACTAGAACCCACCAAAACAGATTTATGAAATCCAATAAAACAGCAACAAAAGTGTGCAAATCTGTTCTATTTCTGATCAGTCTCTCTCTCTCTCTCTCTCTCTCTCTCTCTCTCTCTCTGGTGGAATGAAAGAAGATGCATAAATGAGGAAAGATAGTTAGCTGCCTCATGGGGAATAAGCTTTCAGCTACTGATATCTTATAGTGCCATGAGAAAATTTGTTCCAAACCCATCTTCCACGCAATCTTTCGTTCCAAAACCTTGTAGTAAATTTCAAGCTGACGAATTCCCTTTTTAAACTTCATTTCCGTGTCTTGACTATTTGACACACGTTCAAACACCTGGAAATAGGCTTCGGTATGGGGGTAAAAAAGTAGTCTCTTCCATAACCAACAGTCACGCCAGAGAAAGATGTTTCCCATCCCCAATTTACACATGAACTGGGACTGCATTCCATGATTGTAAAGGTCATCAGATACAGTATTGTATGTGAGAAAATGAGTCTTACAGCTTAAACTTTCAATCTCCTTGCAAGCATTCATAATTTCTTCACTTCTGGCAATGTTAGAACAAATAACAAGGAAGGCATTAATAGAAACTTCATCAAGCTCCTTATTGACAGTTACAATTTCACTATGTATCTCAAATGTTGTACCAACACTACTGATGTTTGGGCTGAATAGATTATTCATAATTTTAGTAATAAACCTCTCATCCACATTGATCTGAAATTCCTCTTAAGTTAGAACTAGCAGGTAGCAAGGATGAAAGCTTAATCCCATTGGTAGTGTGCTTATCTGATTTTCAGAACATCAGTTCCAAGCAATTTCCGCTTCCTGTCAAATTCAGCAACTTCAACCTTGGATATTTTTGGCAAATCTGATGCAGAAACAGTTACAGTAGCAGAACCTAGTTCTTTGAAAATTTTCTGCATTTGGTCTGCACCATAAGAGAATCTGGAAGCAAGAACTACACCTCTTCTATTACCAGCTATACTCCCTTGGTAAAAGATAGCAAGTGGTTGACTGAGGGCCTGTTTATCGCGCATTGTATCATCTGCACTTCTCAGGTTAAGGTCCTCCACTAAATCCTTTGCAACCAATACCTCATTCTCCCATTCCTCCTCAAGTTCACTTTGTATTCGTTCATTCCCCTTTCTTTCATATTCCACTTCTTTAACTACAACAAAATCAGATTCTAGACTGCTTTCCTCATTTTTCTCCAGAATGCGGGCCTTCATATTTTTCTTTTCCTCTTCTTCTATGTTATCATTTAATTCACCGCACCCGTGTTTCCAGTCATTCAAGGAGTGACTACTTCCCATTGGTAAACTGAACAGAGGACAATCAACACTAGTTTGCTTGTCGACTTCCCTAAAATTATTTCCAACAGAACATGAGAAGTGAAAGCAGAATTGTGACCTGAATTGAGTGAAATAGAGTTGAGGGAGTTTGCAGTGTTTTGACATAAATTTAGAAGGGCAGTAGTCCTAATTTTACCATCCTTCATCGGAGAAGACTCCTGTTCTGCTTCTTTCTAAATTCCGATATTCAAGTTGACTGCAATATTCTCTAGAAATTGTTTTTGGGTCACGTCTCCGTGAAGCCCACTGGTCTCGATCAAAAGCTGGGGAAGCCCTGGGAAATGCAGAAGCTTCCACCATCATTTCTAGAAAATAACCAGTTTCGCCGTCTCCGATTTGTGCACGCAGTCCTCAGCTGTCTTGTACCTCTTTAATATGGTTCGATCCAAGCCGTCGATGAGGATTGTGCTCAAATTCGTTCACAACAGTCCATAGGACCTTCGTATCGAGTGCTTCGACTCCGACACAGCGGCCTCTTCCTCCAAAATCGGACCTCAAATCCATGGGAACGCCATGGTCTCCGATACCAATTTGACATGGGAACACAACAAAGCTAATACTCTATTCTGAAATTGTAAAATGTCAAAACTCATGTACAAAGAATTGAATATAAATGAAAAAAGTAGGAAAACTGGAAACGTGTTTTTCCAATAATAATAAAGGTGTCAATTGAAAATCAGAAAGTGTGTTTCCAGTTTTGCAATTCTTGCTCCAAGAAACCCACCTCTTTAATGCAATAAACTCGAGCCCAACTTCAAACCCACGTCTTGGTCCTGTTTTCCTACATGGAGGGCCCATTTTCAGAAGGTCGACTCAGGCCTTAGAATTCACAGGGCCGACTCTGAACACCGTAGTATGTCATGCCAGATATGGCAAAATATGTTGTCAAGCATCCAAAATACACTAGCTCTGGTCTCTACTACTAATTTTCATACAAAAGGACCCATTGAGCCACGAAGTAGAATGCATTGGGACTTTAGCACCAAAATTCAAATATTTGGGATCTATCTGCAAGAAAGGGACAATGGTTAAGGACTAAATGAGCAAATTACCCATCTCCATCCTCCTCTTCCTTTTGAGTATGTGAGTTCAATTCTTACGTAGCGGATTACTGTATAACTACTTAAAGAGCATCTTCCACACTCATGTGACGTCTAAACAATCAATGAGAATACTCGACTTCAGCAGGTGGACATTGTGAACAATGACAATTTCTTACCAAATCTCATTGGAGATGCTCTAAGGGTGCTAGAGTAATTATATGAAGACATGAAAATGTGATATGAAAAATTAACATTTTTTCTTGGCACAAGCTCATTAAATAATTATCATACGAATACTTTTTTATCATCCAATAAAACTATTTCATATTTTCAATTTCATTTTTCATGTCGAATTTTCATATCTCTCCAGAATTATTGAGGGTGTCATTGCCGACTCGCTCAAAAAAGACATACATAGTTGTCTGACCGCTCTTAGCTTTTTCCTTTCTCTTCTCTTATATTCTATTCTAACCTTGTCGCGTTCTCCTAGCCAAAACCAAGCCCGAATGAAATCATACATTACCTCTCCAATATGGACTATCTATTATTTCATGTCTTTAGAAAATCTCCAATGCATGTTCGTGGTCTTGAGGTGGTGTAGAGGAGATAGAGAGAAGATGATTATTTTAATTGAAGGTGAATGAAAGGAGGTGTAGGGAAAAAAGAGGGAAAAATGAAAAATAAGAGCGAAAGAGATATATTCAAAAATAATGATAAAATAATAGTCGAGAAGATGAAGATGAAGATGTAATTTTAGACCTTACACACAATAGGGAAAGAAAAAGTGAAGATAAAGTGGTGTAAATGTGAGAAAAGTAATTAAAACAAAAGAAAATTAAAATAAAATAGGAAGTATATATGGTCTATTTCATTTTTTTTGTGTGCACATCTCTCCTCAATAACTTTGGACCTCCACCCATTGCATTGGACATGCTCTTACCCAAACGCCCAAATCAATTTGCCGTACGCCGCCTCTTTATTGAGCCCAACCCAGACCGACACACGGGAGCCCACCAGTTTCCAAGTTGAATAGGAGAGCGGAGAAGGGAGAACGGCCAGAGAGAAGGAAGACAGAAACCGAGATAAAGGAGAGAAGGAAGGAGCAGCCGACCAGTCGGGGACTCCGGGTAGAAACTCGGCGTGTTGAATCCTTAAACGGCACAGCCGTCTGCACGAGAAGGGGAAAAACAGTGGATCTGGTGCCAATCCTGTTGTGTCGGTTTCGACTAGGTAATTCACCGCCTTGGGTTCTTCATAACCCAAATTGGTAGGTAGCTTTCAGATTGAATTAGGTCAAGGAATGCATTAATGTTTTCTGCTACCCCACGTTGTGACCTTTTCCTGTGATGTATATTTATACATGTATATATGTTTCTGCGAGTAAATATTGCCGTATATACATACGTTTTTGATAGTTCGGTGGCATTCATTCTTCGGTGTAATTTCAAAGCGTGGAAATAATAGCAGTAGTCTATTTGTTTCTTCAATCAATTTGAAGTAGATTTTGGGTTATAGTCGAGCTGGTTAATTTGTTCCTACACTGGTTCAATTTGGAATTACTTATTCATCCACTGGTTCAACATAAATGAGTTTATGTTGGACTCTTCACGCATTCATTATTTCTAAAAGCACAAGATTTTTCTTTGATGCTTTTTTGCTTGAGCTTCTGCTTTTATCACCATTGATCATTATGGGTTTCTTGAATATATTTTTATGATCGCTAAGAATTAATGTTTAATATGGTTGAATGTAAATAACAAATAAGAACTTTCTTCATTTATGTTATATTTAAACTTGAAGAATTATGATGGTGCTTATTGATTTGTCCTGTTTGGTAGAATAGAACTGAAAATAAATATAAATTCTCCATTTACAAAGGTCATCCTTATTATGTCTTCTCTCGTATCCCATTTTTGTCATGAATCTTAAGGTAATAAAAGGAGACTAGGTGCGACTAAGTCGAAATGATTTAGACAAGTTGTAGTTGTTTTAAACCATCCGAGGTTTGTTAACGAGAGAATTGCAATTCCATTTTCAGGTCCTGGATTTTACTAATTGAAGAATTAAAATGAAGAAACCCGAGCCTGCAATTGTAACATCGAGTAAGACTAGATGTGACGACGGAGACAGCTATGAATCTTCCTCTGAAGTGGTATGTGTTTTGCTAACAATCTGTCTTTATATCTTCCCAAACCAGAAAGGGTTTCAAATGACTCTTTTGGTATTCTGCAGCCTGCCAATCTTGTCATTTCATGATCTTAGCCATATAGGCTTGCTGAAAGAGAAACTCTGCATGTGTGTGCATGGTTGCTCACATTTTCGTGGTTTATTGATTTGTACTTATGCGCATATCTTCTGTTTCTGCTTTGCTTAGTTTTTCATTTGCATGTACTGGAGATTGCTGGCCTTCAACAATATTCTTAGAGCTTCGAGCAGTAGAGAAGAAAATGGATCAATTTGTCATTTCTTTTCAACCTTAACTCCTTAGCAGCAACAGTCATCTCAACCTGAAAAATCACTTAATTCGTTCTCAATGGCCATGAAATGGTCATCTGAACCTGATCCTTTTATCAAGAATGCTCCTATTATATGGGTTTTGAGGATAAGAACTAACTTCATTACATCTAATTCAAAATAACAGACTCCTTTAAGGTTTCAAGTTATTGATTCCATTTCCCGTTGAGTTAATAATATGAAACGGAAGTTGATTAACTTTGAACAATGTTGAACGAGGATTTCTCTATTTAGCTTACATAATAGTTTAAATTTCTTGTTAATGAACAATATTAAATTTTACACTTGACATATTTTTATTCCCGAGGTATGGGGTTTTGGCCCAACTCTTTTTACAATAATACGGGCTTCACTTTCTGTATATATCTAAAGAAGTGTGGATACAATATTTTGTTGCTTTTTAGTAGAAAACTATTATCTTTTTTGACAAAAAAGTAGACCATTTTTATGAAGCTTTGGATTTTCCAATTTTTCCTAAGGGGACTATTTTTTTAATTGTTACCCAGCCAGTCAGTTTAGTGGAGATGTTCTATATTTGAAATCTCCTATTTATTTACTATTTATTTATTTTTTCAATTATCCATGTCTGTCACAGTTCATTGATACAATGGAAACAAAGTAAGTGTTAGCATATAATGTACTTGACATTTAATATGATTAGGAGAAGGATATTGAGAGGGAGCTAGCCGACGTGACATTTCAAGAGCTGTTAAGAGCGCGGTCTGATGGGTCAGAGACGTTGTATAGGAAGCCCAATGCTGAGAAAAAGGCTAGTCGAGCAAATAAAAACAGGTTTTTTTCTTGTCTTGATCGTTTGAATGTTTTGATCTTTGTTTTCTTTTTTTTTTTTAATGATTTTATCAGTTACACCATTATTATTATTTTTTAAGAATTTTGGTGACTGTTAAGGCCTATGGAGATGAGCAGCAAGAAGCCGGTCAGCAGATTCAGAGAAGTCGTCCAAGTTCCTAAAAGAGTGGGTTCTATCGTTTTTCATCGATTTGTCGTTCAACTTGCAATGTAAAAGGTCTTAGAATGCTGAAGTGATACTGTTTGTTTGCGTAACTTTCTTGAGGGCATAAAATTTACGTGCTTTGCACCACTCAACCTCTTTAGTCCTTTTCTTGGTGGTTATACTTGTAAATTGCTAGAAATTATGTTTCTTGTCCTATTCGTCAATTTACCAATTTGAATTTCATAGTTGCATGAAT
>CAVNYN010201792.1:0-25517 GCA_963692815.1 Nyctanthes arbor-tristis
TTGGAGTGATGAAGGGTTTAGAGCTGCGTTTGAATATGAATTATTTTACTTCAATTTTTAAAATATTGTAAATATTTTTTTGTACTACCGACTGTAATTTTAGTACGGTTATGCATGTGTCTACTTTTTTCCTGGTTATATGTTTGGGGTTTTTTTATCATAGACAATGTCACTTGATGTTATATTGTATTTTACTTTTCTGTAGATATGTTAGTCTCCGTTGGGACCTATAAGACTTGATTGCAGTTTTTGATATATTTGATTTCGCAGCTGAAGCTTAAGGTCTGTGGCCGATTGATTAGCAGATCACATATGTAGAGATGTGAGATTCTTGTTTTGTACAAGAACATGTGTGTTTGGTACTATATGTTGGTTTGTGAAATAATATAAAGTAGTCAATATGACACAAGATCATACATTTAGTTTTCCAAACATTTGGAACCATATGATGTTTTACATGATCTCCGATTTCCTTCAACTCTTGCATCCAAATGATTAGCCTTTTCTTTTCTTTTCTTTTCTTTCTTTCTTTCTTTCTTTCTTCTTCTTAATCTTTTTTTTTTTTTTAAATGGGTATATAGAACATAGAGTGCTTTGTGTGGCACCTCTTTAAGTAAAATTGATATCAAGGCTAGTCTGGAAATGCCATTTGGACAAGTAACCAGTTCTTGATTTTTCATCATGGCTTAAGTTATTATTTTCTTGCAATGGAATGCTGAAGTGCTCAGAGCATTTTCTAACATCATAGTTTGCTGGTTTTATTTGTTTATTATTTCTCTTTTAAATTATTTAAGTATTTCCTTACTTGTTTCTTTGCTTAACAAGGTTCACTGTTAGCTAGTTCATCCTGATATTTGTTAGGATTCCTAGCTTACCGCAGTTTTCTGCCCTTATTGGTGTATATGTTTGAGTGTTACCAGATTTTCTAGTGACTGTGGAGAGAAGATTAAAATCATTGCACTATATATTTAGTAATTAATAAGAAGTTTTTAAATAGTAGATTTTGGTGATACTCTATATGCCATGCCATTTACTTTGCTTTGCAGGCTAAACATGTCTGTTTTTGTAACTGGAATAGTGATATCACTCTTTCTGCGCGATTTTGTGCTTAGGTCGAGACATTCTGGGATTTGATCATCCACCCTCTTTGAGTTCTGCACGAGAAAGACATTGTGAGCTTGCAGTGACTACTAGGCCAGGTGGAAATACTGTTGCTAGTAGCATAATGTCTCTGCCATATAGCCATTCTCCTCCAGATAACGAGCAAGGAGCTAGTCGGGCTTACACACATGACCGGAATACTGAAAACATTATGATGGATTGCTTTATTAGCACCAGTGGCTTACCAAATTCTCAGACTAATTCGAATTTGATCAATGTTAGTAGTGTACCTAAACGTCCTAGAGTTTCACAAATTTCACATCCTGAAGTGAGTATGAGACAATTTATTGATGGAAATAACATGACCGCTGCTAATTGTTTGATGAATGGAGGTTTCTATTCCACTGGCAATCAGTACCCACAGGTTAACATGAAATTTATACCGGTGAGAGCTGAGGTTGCGCAGCACCCTATGACCAAACTGGGGGGAGAACAAAAAGCTAGTGGCCTTAGTAGGTCACAAAGAAGTGACCCCGTCTCCAATTTAATGTGCAGAACATCTACCTTGCAGCATGGTCAGATCTCTGGAGTAAAAGAAATTAACGACCGTGCCAAGGTCAGTCATATTCAGGTTGCTTCTCCAGGAAAAATTGATGGAAGTTTTCTGACACTTGGAACTGGAGCTAATCCAGAAACTAGGTCCCGCAGTAATTTCAGTATCAAAGAGGTAGCCAATAAACTAAATGAAGTTTCACCACAATATGACTTTCATGCTAGACAAGCTACAAGAAACCCCCCGACTCTTACTGAATTAGCTGGTAGAACTGCAGGCTTCCGTACTAATGTTGGGGGATTGTCAAATTCACTGTGCAATATGGACGGCCAGATCTCCGCTTGTAGTCGGAGGGTACAGAGCACCGGGCCAAAGTCAATCCCTTTCCACACCTTTCAGGCTATACAATCTGACATAAACCCTAATCATTCCGTAAACATCAATAGAGATCCAGGTTTCCATGTTGATATGGCTCGGGCGTTGTTACCTTCTCAACATGCTTTCATGTCTCGTCCTGAATATACTAGGAGGCCTGCACTGATATCAGAATCGGCTAACCCTTCTGCATTTACTAATCAATCAAAAGTTTTCCAGCAACAGAATTACTCTACAGGAAGTTCCATGAAAGTCTCATCACAGTCTTCCATTAATCTCTATCATCTCCAGAGTCAAAAGAGCTCCATCACTCATGCTCAATTAGGTAAGTCATGCCTAAGCTTGCTTTTCATTTTATATGATTGGATTTTGCGAAAAAGTCATTTTCAGATGTAATTGAAGGCAAAGAGGGAAGATTTCGTGAGACTCTGCTAGGAAACGGTTTAGTTCTCCACCTTAACGACAGAAAAAAGGATTGATCAAATCCTATTGAGTCTGACTCATAGTGATCATTTATCAAAGAGTGACTCTGGTTATTAAATGATTGAACAATCTTTCTCCTATTGGACTTCTTATGTTGGGATATGGATCAAATAATAAATATTCCTTTTTAGGTGGTTTAAGAGCTGCTGCCTAAGCTTGCTTTTCATTTTATATGATTGGATTTTGAGGTTCTTGGATGCAATGTTGGTTATGAACTCTCCTTTCCTTGCTCTCTTCTTTTGTTCTGTAATGCTGGGATTTATTCGCTAAGGATGAAAGGGGAAGTTCTTACTTGAATTCTAGCTAGTTTCTTATTGACATATTGAACTTCTCCTTTTTAATTATTTTATCAGACAATTAAGTGCATCTTCATTTTGCTTTACTGCATTGTTTGAAATACCTGACTGAGAAAGAAGATCAAGAGAAGTTTTACCCAAACTGATAGATTTCCTAAAATTTGTTCAATGAAAATAATGGGATGATTCCTAGAGGTGCAATACCATGGTTGTTGGTTATCTGCATATTAAAAACATTTATGCATCTTGTATTGAGTTTGAAATGTCCTTGTATTCATTTCTGCATAGTCCTGGGAATGAGTTGGAGGCCCAATATTCTATTAAATCAGAACAATTTATGAAGCTATAGTCTTAAATCTTAATCCATCGGTCATCAACCTCATTACCCCAGAAAAGTGACACAAGAAACCGAGAGGGAATTATAAAATGAGACACTATTGCTCTTATGTGTTTTCGTCATTTAGGGAGAGTCAAAGAGATTAACTTATGCCTTCCGGTACAATTTCAACAAAATCTCTTATTTTATTCTTTGCAGGAAACCTGGTGCCACTTTCCAAAGGTCATATTGTTGGCAGGGATTCTATTGCAGCAGGTGTTCAACCAGTTGGTAATGGCTTCTATCTCTTTTTGATCTGTGCCATTGTTGATTAAGGCCAATATTACTAATAATTTATTCAGTGTGGGCGAAGAAATATTTTTATCCATAAAGAAAAAAGGTGTTTAGATTGAACTTGTTAATTTCTATAGATCAGTAGTGTTTTTTTTTTTTAATTACAATTGTGGGAACTTTGGGGAGGGGCATTAGCAGAGACTCAAACCTAGAACCTTGTTTTGATAAGGGGTGCTCTTTACCACTTGAGCTATCACCCTTGGTCAAGGTCAGTAGTTTCTTCTCTGAACAGTCTTGTTCTGCACATCATCTGCAGGAAAGCAGACTATTTCAGAAGAAAGTGGGTCACAAGTGGACAATTCCTGCGCAACTTGTGTTAAAACAGTTGGTAAGGCTTATGCCTTATTTGGATCTTCCATTTATATGGATCATTATCATTATTGTAATACCAAGCTGAATATTAGTGATTTTGACCCCATCTAGAACCTGATAACAGCTGAAGATGTTGTTTTCAAGCGTAGACTATCCATAAAATTAGGTGTCTACCTGGAGTCAGAAGCTGGAACAACATCAAGTTTTAAACAGTCTGATATTTATTACTTTTATTGGATTGAAAATTTCTCTGTTGATATATCTTAATAGTTCCAATTTTGCAGGGAAGTGTTGAGGGATACAATTTTGAATTTCTACAGAGAGACACATGCGTGTGTGTACATCCATTTCCTTTTTGGGCCAGTGGAAATATAAAATTAGAATAATGTGGCTATGAAGAGGACATGTCCATGTAGCTATTCCAACCTTATTGGAACTAGACTCGCTAAATAAAATACAAATAGATTAGGTCTTGGTCTGAAAGTGTCCATTATTAGTAGATTTCCAGTTCTGTTTAGGCGATAAATACTACTAGTATGTTTAGTACTTTCGGATAAATAAATATATAGCTTGATGCAATTTTTTGTGGACTACTTTCCTCAGGTCAGCTACCTAGTAGTAGTGTTATCTCTGTCCAAGCTCTTGCGTATGCTATGATTCCTGACAAAAGTGTGTTCCAACTCTCAGGGCTTAGTTCTTACCAATCTGTTGCTGGGGGCCTATTCCCTAAGAGACTAGGGGTTCAACCCAATGATTTGGCTGCTCGAGCTGCTGAGGGTATGTATCATATAAGTTACAAGAGAATGCACATTTGTAGCTGGGCATTTTTCATATGGGATAGGCTTTTTCTTTGTAAGGTTTAGGTGTTTTGCTTTGTAAATGTTTGGGCTTTGAACTAAGATCAAATAAGTCATTTAGGCTTTTCACTGCCTGGTGACATAAACTCACAACATATAAATTTTTCTAAATTGTTTCTTTACTTGGAAAGAAAGAAACAAAAATCTGTGCCCCCATTTGCATTCGCCTAAAAATGGATTTTTATGTGAAATAAGAGAGAGAATGAGTGGAATTGAAGGGTGGTGATTTGTTTAGTATAGGTGGATACACAAGATATGTGGATGTGATAGCTTTGACCAAATTTAAATTTGAAAAAGTCAGAGAAAGTGAAATTAATAGTTTGCAAACACACGACTAGGAGGAAAACCTGTCTACAGATATATTCCACCTTATTACAATCGTACTATAATAATGTTGATAAAATGTCAATCTGATTTAGAATTCTCTTCCACTTCTACATATGGAATAGCGAGGCCAATACAGTGGTACCCAGGAAAAGAGTCTTTGCCTTTAGTTTCACATAGTACTTGGTAAATTTTTCAGGTGATCTGCGTCAGACTCAAAATCCTCAATTGGTTCATTATCCTCAAAGACCTTCTGGACCTCCAGTTGCCATGGGTATCTGCTGTTCAACCTGATGGCTATGCTCTGTTTTTGTTTCCTAATGCTTGTTCTTGGATGTGTAACGTGCCCTGTACCAATGTTCGACTTCTGAGATCACTTCTATTTCTTTACAGGCCCTCCTCAAATCTTTACCCCTGCTGGTGTTAACCCTTGTGGAGTCTCAGTTACTTCAAGTACTTGTGACGAAAATCCTTTTCCATTGCTGTCTTTTCCAAAATGAGTGTATGTCAGTTCCCATATAATAATGTATTGTCATTTTGTGTAATCTAGGAGATCCTAATCTGCTAGCTCAGCTGTCTAAGGATTTTCGTAAAGCTGTTTGTGGTCAAGGTACCCATAATGCATCTACTTTCATATACACTTGTCTCTGATCTGCATAGTACGACGACTGGGGTAAGTTCTGATCTACTTTACAGGTCAAGTTATTCCAGCTGCAAAGGTAGATTTCCAAAGTCAGGTCTCTGATATTCTTTGTCAGCCAACTCCTAAAAGAAGAGCACATGGAAATCCTCCAGCTGTTCCAGCAAGTCAGCGCAGGAAGATAGTTCCACCACCTGTTATACCTCATTCAGTAACTCGGCAACTCCAGCATATTCCACCCATTCCTGCTGCTCCTCTTCATATAAGATGGCAAGGTAACCCCCTTTCCCCTTTCATATGCATTGACTTCTTAATTTTCATAAGGCGTGTTTAACTCATAATTGTGTTATTTCCAAAGTCCTGGTGTAGTGGCATCGTCCAAACTACCGTTCCCCATAAGTGCATGTTCTACATTGCATCTGATTGATTCTGTGCTGGCCCTCATTTTATTCCTTACAAGTTCTGCCTCAATCTCGATGACTGGATTTTTCTGCTCAAAATAAAGTTGCAAGTTCTCTTCCTTTTTTTTTTTAAATAAATATCGCTGCCTTCTTATAGATAGATGCCATTAATATAAAGACCTGTTTGCCTGTGTCTACATGATTGTCAACCTCGATTATTTACACATCAACCACCTTTAGCATAATATTTATGGGTCATGAATACACAAGCTGCCAGAATATGATTTTAAACTAGACTCAAGTCAAGTGGTATTGAATTGCTCCTTTTTCATTTTTTGTTGCTTCGACACCTATTAGTGCAAGAAAATCCACAAGACCTGTGCACGTTTACAATTACAGGAAACAAGGACTTCTTTCTTGTGTGCTGCTATACATGATCATTGAACTGAAGTAACAGTTTCAGACGCATTTGCAGGTTTCAATAAAACTGTTGAGCCAGCAGGACAAAATTGCCACATATGCAAGAGGGATCTCTCATTCTCACCAGAAGGACCAATGCATCAGCCTACTATCTCACCGCCTGTTGCTGTTCTTCCCTGTGGCCATGCATTTCATGACGATTGCTTACAGAAGATTACACCAATAGAAGAATTGAAAAACCCCCCTTGCATTCCCTGTGCTATTGGTGAAACATGAAGGTTCTTGTTTTTTGCTTCAAGTTAGTTCTTTCGGATACTTTGGCGAAACAAATTGATCAGAAATGGTTCTAAACTTCTGTAGAGTGACAGGAAGGAGTTAAGTGAAGTTTATGGAAATATACTACATGTACAGTTACAGTCCAAAGCATGAGAATATTTCCATTTTTTGAAGGTGTAGGAAGATGCCCCTTTTTGCCAGTAGAGAGAACTCTCCATTGATGCTCAAATCCTGAAACTTGTTCTTACAATCCCAAATAGTTGTCTAGTTTAGAGAGGAAAAGTGATGCGATTTCATCACTTGTTTTTACTTTTTATAGTCATATATTTTGAAGAATCGGTTATCTGATGTTTTCTATCGAAGTGTGGGGCAATTGTGATCATTACTAGTCGTCCCTTGGATGCCTTACTCCGACGCACTGGCAAATCTAGAATTTTTAGTGAATAAGTTATTATTTTCTCTTCTATCGATCCAGACAATGTCTTGTACTCACCTTCTCTTGTAACTACGTCTTTGGCGGTATCTTTTTTTAATGAGAAATGTTACATGTACCACTTTTTGTATCACTATTTGTAGAGATATGAGACATGACATTAACCTATGTATTCATACATTTTAATATTAATAATGCACGAATTCAAAGATTGATGTTATGTGTCTTATCTGTACAAACAGTGTACACCAATACTCTTTCAAATAAATACGCTATCAATTGATCTAACTTCTCTCACGTCATTGTTAGATTAGACTTTTATGAAACTAATTATTTTCTTCCTCTTTTTTGTGCTTTCATTAATTTCAAATTTATAAAGCAAGTTGCATCTTATATTATTACTTAATAAAAAAAATAAGTTGCTTTAAAATGTAGATTTGGTTTCTTCAAAACACGACCAATCAATCTCTTTATCTTTAAAAAAAAAAACAACAATAAAATAAAATTTTGGTGAAATAAAACATGTGGTGTGCTACTGCAGTTCCCCTTGTAAAATGAGAGGTCTCCTGCATATTATTAAAAAGCCACCGTCAACGTGGACATGGACTGAGTCACAAAACATTCACATGCCCAAATTCTGCATTCATCTTCAGCCCTTTCATAATTCATTTGCACAAACAAACAAAAATTAGGAATAAGTTTAGCACCACCCCATATGACTCTTCCATGATTGTTGGTTGAACCTAATTTCATCATCTCCCTCGACTAGCTTGTGAGCGAACACGGTATTTTTAAACAAATAAACCCGTGTCTTTCACACATAGATAACTCAATTAATTGATCAATAACTTTTCATTAACTGGACAACATTAGAATCTGATTTCTCGACTAGAACACTAATGATCAGCCTAATTATCTTAAAAATGATTTAGTATCATATGTATGGTACCAAATAGTGTCATATGAACATGTGACATGCATCGATACAAGCCACATGATTGTGATTTGTCATGTAGCGTGTCCCGATGTAGGCCACATGATCATATGACATCAAATCATATAGTGCTAGATCGAGACTACTAACTATCTAGTTAATTTAATGCTTCAATGTATTTTCTATAATTGGTTAATTAAAGAACAACTTGAATCCAATAATAAGTTACCACTTATTAGTCTAAGTTGATGTTCACAAAACATAACATCTCTAGATTGTTATGACATTTGGTGTTCACACGATGGCCACACATGACAACATCAACCAAGGCTAATTACCATGCTTACATTTGTTATTCATGTTTGGCTATGCTTAAACAATTACTTACAAGTAAAGTCGTTTCCAAATTCCAAGTGAAAAGCAAGTCTTGGGAATATATATATATATATATATATGAAGATTCTTTGCATCCCTCATGGTGTAAACTGTAAATGGGTTGGCAAATTGCAAATTCCAGATTCTGACTTGTAAATATCAGTCTAAGTATGACAGCGTTGAGCCTCTGACCATTCCAACTTGTCAATGGCACAAAGAAACAATCCACGCGTTGAAGAGCACATGACTGTTATTCCTGTTGTAATATATTTTGTATTGAAAACTCCTTTGGATTTGTATTTCCTTTAAAAAAAACGCGGATGTTTTTTTATTTCCCCCACCTAAATTTTTATTTGTCTAAGCCCCAAAAGTAATAATTTTTCCCTAAACAGCCAGCCCCGGGCATAGAAGGGAAGTTAGTAAAGTGATAGGGTTGTTTTCTATCCCCTTCTCTTGTCAAAAATTGGGAATTTTGAGGTTTTGTGTTGAGGGAATTCAAGAAAGAGGTACAATGGTTCAAGAAAATGGTATTCCTGAATATGGAGATGGGGTGGCATGGTTTAGGGGCGCAATGATAGGGAAAGGGAGCTTTGGGCGTGTTTATTTGGCTACTTTGAAGAATCCCAGATCAAAATACAGCAGCTTGCCTTCTGTGATGGCTGTAAAATCTGCGGAGGTATCTGTTTCAGGTTCAATTCAGAAGGAGAGGGAGGTCTTGGGCAATATCAAAGGTTGCCCTAATATAATTCGGTGTTTTGGAGAAGAGACAACAATGGGGGAGAATGGTGTGATGGTGTATAATTTGCTTTTGGAGTATGGTTCAGGTGGAACATTAGCGGATAAGATCAAGAAATCAGGTGGCAATGGATTGTCTGAATCTGAGGTTAGGGTATATGCAAGGTCTATACTTCAAGGGTTAAATCATATTCATGGTGTTGGTTATGTTCATTGTGATCTAAAACCCGATAATATTTTACTAGTTCGTAGGGGGCAAAGGACGGGGGATACTGAATTTAGGGCTAAGGTTGGCGATTTTGGTTTGGCGAAGAGAGTGCAGGGGAATAAGAAGAGGAAGTTGGAGCCATATTGGAGGGGTACTCCACGATACCTGTCTCCCGAGGCTGTTGTGGATAATGTGCAAGAGTTTCCTTGTGATATTTGGGCATTTGGTTGCATTGTTCTTGAGATGTTAACTGGGAAGCCTCCATGGGAGGAACCGAAACAGGAGATGAATGCAGAGAATATTCTTAGAAAGATTGGAGAAGGGTGCGAATTGCCTAAAATACCGAATTATGTATCTAAGGAGGCAAGGGATTTTCTTAAGGGTTGTTTTGTGAGGAAACCAATGTATAGATTGACAGCAGAAATGCTGTTGAATCATCCATTTTTAGAAGGTTTGGATGAGGACGATGATGGGGATGACGAATTTGAGGAAGTTGAAGATCTAAATGAGATCGAATCTATTTTGTTAGTATATGGAAGTGATGATGAATTAAGCAGTAGCTCATTTCAAGATTATTGTAGCTTTGGTTCTGGGGAGGATTCCTTGTATTATTTGTCGGAAGAAGATATGGAGGATGAACTTTTTCTGAAGCTTGAGGAACGAAGATCAAAAGAAGAAGAAACTAAGAGCGTCGCTAGCTCCATAGTTGATGCTGCATTTGATCAGTCAATCAATACAACACCACAAATCCCATCAGATGTTCCATCAGGAAATGAACGGCGATATCCAGTTGCGCACACAATTCCTGCCGGAGTCTAGCTGCAAGATATTCGGAGAGACAGGCAGTTCAATTTTGATGGTGAGATTAGGGAGTTCAGTTTTGCTCTGTTGTATGTTCAATTCATTATTTCAGGGTATACTTAGATACTAGCCAGGAATTCATATAAAAGATAGATTCTAGTTTGCTGCTAAACTGCAGCTTTTGTTCAATTCTTACTTTGTTTATATTTGCTTTTTTGTCATTGTTGTTTCACTTTGTTAAGGAAGGAATTCATTACCAAATCAACACTTTAGATTTATGCCAACTTTGACAATTCTTTTTCCAAATTGAAATGCTCAGAAGTTGCTTTGCATTACTGCTAGTAGAATTATTCTCCTTTTATTTTATATAGTTCCCAATGAGAGCATATCTAATAATCTAGTTAGTGCTACAATTTTGATAATATGGAGATACCCGATGTCATGTGTCCTCTACAGAGACACACTGTCTATGCGACACTTTCCCTTCCACTAATTTGCATGTGGGGTTGTGTCCATGTGAATAAAATTCGTGGTGGGGGAAGGCAGTACTACGTACACAGAGAGTCTCCATATCAAAATTGGTTACTGCTGAGGTTCGTGGAGCCTAGTCGATGTTCGATGCTCATTCTTTCTTTGTGATGAGAACATGGATCTTTATTAGTTCTTTAGACTTTTAGTCAATACTCAAGTAGGTGAAGTTGCCGTTTGTGATGCAACTTGGAGAACAAACTATATATGAAGAGTTATCATTATGCAGTTTCCTTGAAGTTAAATATCCAACTAAAAATCTTGTTCACACTTGAGGTTTTTGAACTTTCAAATGAGTTTGGTTTTAATGATGAGTATGATATATACTATTATGCCTGCTGGTCCTAGATGACATTGTTGACATGAACTTTTCAACTTTCTTTATAAGAAATTCCAAAATGCTATTTTTTCAATTTAATCAAGAAAAGATAATTTCAAGAAAATTGAATGTAACGACGTTGGTCAACAAATTTGCTAATTCTTGGTCCTAAGGGAGAGAGTCTCTTGCAAATACTTAGAATAACCCAAAATGCAGCTGACTTTTTTTAAAGAGTAATATTTATCTCAAGCCTCAAGTTGATCTAAATTGGCAACCTATTTATTATTAAATGACCAATTCAATTATGTATAGAGATGTCAACTCAGTTAAAGTGATGATACCATTTAATGCTATTAATGTCATTTCTCTTGGTTGGAGGCTTAAATTGGGCCATTGTTACTGAGCCCATTTTGAGGCCCAATAGCTTGTAATTTCCCGCGCTATACACAAGGACGTACCCCTCCTTCCAATATGTTTCGTGCCCTTCACCTAAAAATGTTCACTTTCCGTTTCACGAAACATAAACGCCAACTTTCCGTTGGTTTTCTACACTCTTTCACCTACAAATTCTTTTGTAATGTTAAAAAATAAAAAATAAAATTGTGAATTAGTCAAATACTCCTCCATCATGATTATTTAGTCTCATTTTTCTTTTTGAGATGTACCAAATATATGATCTTATTTCTATATTAAAAAGTCTAATTTGCATTACTTTAAAAATGTATTATTATTTAATACTTTAATTATAACTATCATTTTTGAATTATTATACTCCTTCAATCGGGGTAAATTAGGAATACGAATCACAAAATGTGTCTTTTCAACATATTTTTTAATCCCTATGAAAAAGTAAATGAGACTAAATAATCGGGACTGGTGGAGTAGCTTTTTATTCACATATTTTACTATTTTATTTTATTTTGTAGGATTCTTAAATTCTCCTAAAGTTGTTTGATAGATGGGAATGTAAACCTAGCATGTTTCAGAAACCATGTCACTAAAAGTGGGCAATTAGCCTGGTTAGGATATCATTTTGTAAAAAGACATATAAAATCAAGCGGCTCATAATAATCAATTATCGACCCTGTCCTTAAAATTCTACAACTCTAGGGGTGACTTCCGTATGGGGTTGTGGAATTAATGATCTAGAGGGAGATTCTTTGTGGCACTCTTGTTGGAAGGAATAATTAATAGGTTAAGTAACCAAAATGGGTTGGCAATTTGCAGGGCTGAGTTTCTTTCTTTGTAACAAACTTGTCTCTGCCTCCCAAGAAATCACCCGCTATATATTGTCCTTTACAAAATTTTAGTACATGAGAAAAATTTTACTCCTTTCTATTTCGTATTTGCTTCCAAGTAACGCGGTTGTTAATTCTTCTTCCCACCTCAATTCTTACGGTTTTAAGCCCTAACGTAAAATTTTATTCTCAATACTGTTAATCGTTATAGCCCTCGCTTAGTAACCTAATAGGGTTGCTCTTATTTCTATTTCACTCAAAAACCCCGAATTTGATCATCTAAAGGTTGTATATTCAGGTTTGTATTCGGTTCAACTTGAAGAAAATTTTAGTAGTAGATTACAATGGAGAGGAAGAGAAGTAATGAGGTTCGAGAAAATGGCTTGCCTGAATATGGAGATGGGGTGGCGTGGTTCAGGGGTGCAATGATCGGGAAAGGAGGATTTGGGCGAGTTTATTCGGCTACTTTGAAGAATCCGAGATCAAATTATAGCTGTCTTCCTTCTGTGATGGCTGTAAAATCTGCTGAGGTTTCTGTTTCTGGTTCAATTCAGAAGGAAAGGGAGGTTTTGAGCAATGTCAAGGGTTGCCCTAATATAATTAGGTGTTTTGGTGAGGAGACAACGATGGGGGAGAATGGAGTGATGGTGTATAATTTGCTTTTGGAGTATGGTTCAGGCGGAACATTAGCGGATAGGATCAAGAAATCAGGTGGCTGTGGATTGTCTGAATCCCAGGTTAGGGTATATGCTAGGTCTATACTTCAAGGGCTAAATCATATTCATGGTACTGGTTACGTACATTGTGATTTGAAACCTGATAATATTTTACTTGTTCACAAGAATGGAAGGGCATTGGTTCCTGAGTTCAGGGCAAAGATTGGAGATTTTGGCTTGGCGAAAAGGGCGCAGGGGAATAAGAAGAGGAAGTTGGAGCCATATTGGAGGGGTACTCCACAGTATCTGTCTCCCGAGGCAGTGGTGGATAACGTGCAAGAGTTTCCTTCTGATATTTGGGCGTTTGGGTGTGTAGTTGTTGAGATGTTAACGGGGAAGCCTCCTTGGGAAGGTGAGGGGGAATCAACTGTAGAGGATATTATTCGAAGAATTGGGGAAGGGTGCGAATTGCCCGAAATTCCAAAAGAGATATCAAAGGAGGCTAGGGCTTTTCTTAAGGGCTGTTTTGTAAGGAAACCAATGTATAGATTGACAGCAGAAATGCTGTTGGATCATCCATTTTTAGAAGGTTTGGAGGACGATGATAGTGATGAAGAATCCAAGGAAGTTGAAGATTTGAATGAGATCGATTCAATTCTGTTAGTATGTGAAAGTGAAAGTGATGGTGAATTAAGCAATAGCCAGTTTCAAGATAACTGTAGCTACAATTCTCAGGAGGATTTCTTTGATTATTTGTCTGAAGAAGATGTGGAGCATAAATCAGCATCGAGCTATGCTGTAACGCAATCAAAAGAAGAAGAATTTGAAGATGTAACGAGCTCCATTGCTAACTATGTTTAGATACCAAGACAGGGTTTGATTTTGCTTTGTTGTATGTTTAATTGATTATTTACAGGCTATGTACTTGCCTTGTGTTGTAATTGGTTAGATTGGTTCTCGTTTTCTGCTAACTTGGAATTCTTTCTTGTACACATTACACATGACGCTGTTTTTCTCAACAAATGCATATTCATGTTCAAGCTTAATCACACTGTAAACAGATTTCTTGGACTGTGAATCGACCCTCTATTTCTAGGATATATACAAGAATGATGTAGGGATCGATCCATAGAGTGGCGTAAAAGCAGACTAACTCTCGCCCGATCCTTGGATTTTTTTCATTTCTTTTCATTAATTTTGTAAATTGGAACTGGGACTTGCAGATGATAATTTTTTAAATCTTTTCAAGTTTCAGGGGCCAATTCTTCTTGTTTGGTTCCATTTTATTAAGATCAAGAGCTTGCATAACAAATATAGCTAAACACCTCCTCATCCTGCTATATCTTGAATTAATAGCTCTCCATCTAATTGCATTATTACAACTTGGTAGCAAAGTACACAAAGATCACCATTCCTCGTCTCTCCTTGACCCGTTTGCACAAACTTTTGCATGTTCTAAGGTTCTAATGAAGAAATAAATTTGATATGCAGGTGTGAAGCAAATATTTCAATAAATTACTTGTAGTCCCTCTCAATTTAAATGATCATTGTATTTCATAGGAATTTTATTCCACCATAAAACATACACTTGCTAAATGAAACAAAAAATGTGGACTTCAAACTGAGAATCAAACATTACTTTTTTAGGTTTCTTGTTGCAAAACATGTTCCACGTTTCATTAAAATTTATTCATCTAATTTTGCAATATTTATCTCGTTAGTTTCGTTTAACATCTATTAATATAATAAATTATTATATCTAATTATCTATATGCGAGTCCCAAATAGTATATAAACAAGCTAAAGAATTTAAATTAACTGATTACATAAAGCTATCCCAAGTCACAACCACAACAATAATGTCAACAAATTCTCAAAATCATGAATAAATAGACAAAGCATTCGAATTAACTAATTAAATAAATTTGCCACATTCATCAACTCAATAAATCAACAAAAATAAAGAATGAATAAGTCATTATTTATTACATTTCTACGTCTAAAATGAGTTGTTAGCTATTTAAATTCTTGAAAAAAAAAATTTCTTGAAAAAAATTTTCCACTTCTTCAGCCACATCCGCTTCCCACTTTCAACAATAATAAGACATTCCACTCCAAACCTTCCACTTCTTTTTTAAAATATAATGCAAAAAATTTAATCATATATGTGCAAGATTGTTGGTTATTATGAATGCATGCTTATTTGACATACATTTAGACTGGGTTTTAAGAACGAGGGTTTCAACCTATATGCATGCAGGCATATTAAATTTTTTGTGTGATAATTACAATATTTCACTCTTTTTCTCTCCTCATTCCTCACCATTCCTTCACACATAAACATTGTATTCGAGATGCTAAGGAAACGTTAAAAAGGTAAAGAAGCCAATTTTCTGTTGGTGGCTTAAGTTGGGCCGTTATTTTTGAGCTGATCCATGTGAAGTCTCTTTTGGGTTCGGTCCATTTGGCATGTTAGAAGCCATAACCGTTTTGTATTTTCCCGCGCTATCCACAACGTAGCGTTTTGTCCTTAAAATGTTCACTTTCATTTTTTTTTAAAACACTTTCAATTTAAGAGAAGTTTTGTTATGAAATCTCTCATCTTATATGGCATGTATGAAATATATTTTTGGCATCGATATAAGTGGTCACATGGCGTGGGAGGTATTATTGCAAAACCTCCGATAAGTTTCTGAACATTTTTGTTTAATTTAATTTTAGAAAGATTAAACGTTTTGGACTCATTACTATACGAAAAATTTACAAGTGATTAAAATTGGTATTTTAAGAAAATACTTTGAAAGTTCAGCAGAAATGATTGTTTACCTTTGATGTCTTTATATTACTAATTCTCCCTTTCATTTTCATTAGATTTTATAATCTTCACTATATATTAAACTAGACTTACTAGTTTATCACTGTACAAATACGACTGTAAGATTAGAATACAATAATAAGGGAAAGAAAGATTGTTGAAATGGAAGAAGAGAAGGAGAAGTAAATGTGAGGATGATTTAGTATTTTTTGAGCATGTAAGAGAAAACCTTCTTTACAGTTTGAGCAATTACAATAATATATATTAAAAGGGTAAATTAAGAAAAATCTACATCAAGGATGATAGTTTAAATGGTTAAAATTATCCGAAGTTCTCCAATTATATCTCCAAAAAAAAGGAAAAAAGAAAAAAAAAGAAAAAGAAAGGAAAGAAACGAAAAATCTTTTGATTTGTTTAGTCACCTTGTATTTTTTTTTTCCACAAACCTAATTTGCCCCTACTTTAGTATATCTAGTTACTATTCTTTAATTAACTTTAGATTATTTATCATCATATTTTAATTCTTATAATTAATATTATAATTATAATTTATTCAATTAATTAGCATGATGATATATTCATATTTTTCTTCTTCCCAGTTTTCGGTTACTATTACCCTAACATATGTTAATATCTTTTTTCAAGTTTACTCTTTTGATTCATTGGGTTTTGTCTTTCCTTATCTAAAATCCTCACAAAGAAAACAAAGGGGGAAATTCAACATCACTCTTTTTACATTTTTTTTTCCTTTTTCTTTCTTTGGAGTTGTTTGAACTTTGAAGTGAAAAGAATACCGTTTGTCAATTGTTGGTACAAACAAAATTAAGAGATCGGAAGAGCACACGTAAGATATTTCAGATGACTTCGAAGTCTTCCCAAAAAGCGTGTTGGCTGTCTAAATGCTTCCACTTCGACTCAAAAATTCGACCAAAGTTAATTGGTAATTTTTAGATTCTTTAATTTTATAAATAATAATAATAGGCACGAGGTCCTGGGTTCGGATCACATCTGACACTCTCCTATATCCCCAATGTATTAAAAAAAGAATTAACTGGTGAAAAAAGTGATACCGATAAATAAATCCAAATATGATATAATGGTTATAAAAACTTATATCTTATAATACTAATATAACTCAACTGAATGTACTAATAATTTATTAAATTTTTGTACAAAAATTCAATGATATTTGTTATTTTACATTTTACAATTTGAGTAATAATAATAATTGGAACGGTTATAATCCCATCAAATGCGGTAGATCACTTTCACTCTATATATATATATATATATTGCCATTATTCCTGTTTATACCTTTCTAGTTCGTATTTGCTTCGAAGTAACGCGGCGGTTGATTCCGCTTCCTACCCTCAATTCTTGCATTGTATTGTTTTAAACCCTAAATAAACTATTTTTGTTATCAACTACTGTTAATCATAATCATTGTAGCCTTCGTTTAGTTGTAGCCTTCGTTTAGTAAGCTAACAAGGTTGTCGTTATTCCTACTAAAAAACATCCAATTTGATTATTCGAAGTTGCATATTCAGGTTCGTAATCCGTTCAATTTCAAGAAATATTTAAATGGTAGATTACAATGGAGAGGAAGAGAAGTTATGAGGTTCGAGAAAATGGCTTGCCTCGTTATGGAGATGGGGTGGCGTGGTTCAGGGGTGAGATGATCGGGAAAGGCGGATTTGGGCGTGTTTATTCGGCTACTTTGAAGAATCCCAGATCAAATTATAGCTGTCTTCCTTCTGTGATGGCTGTAAAATCTGCTGAGCTTTCTGTTTCTGGTTCAATTCAGAAGGAAAGGGAGGTTTTGAGCAATGTCAAGGGTTGCCCTAATATAATTAGGTGTTTTGGTGAGGAGACAACGATGGGGGAGAATGGAATGATGGTGTATAATTTGCTTTTGGAGTATGGTTCAGGCGGAACATTAGCGGATAGGATCAAGAAATCAGGTGGCTATGGATTGTCTGAATCCCAGGTTAGGGTATATGCTAGGTCTATACTTCAAGGGCTAAACCATATTCCTGGCACTGGTTACGTACATTGTGATTTGAAACCTGATAATATTTTACTTGTTCACAAGAATGGAAGGGCATTGGTTCCTGAGTTCAGGGCAAATATTGGAGATTTTGGCTTGGCAAAAAGGGCGCAGGGGAATAAGAAGAGGAAGTTAGAGCCATATTGGAGGGGTACTCCACGGTATTGGTCTCCCGAGGCAGTGGTGGATAATGTGCAAGAGTTTCCTTCTGATATTTGGGCGTTTGGGTGTGTAGTTCTTGAGATGTTAACAGGGAAGCCTCCTTGGGAAAGTGAGGGGGAGTCAACTGTAGAGGATATTATTCGAAGAATTGGGGTGGGGTGTGAATTGCCTGAAATCCCAAAAGAGATATTAAAGGAGGCTAGGGATTTTCTCAAGGGCTGTTTTGTAAGGAAACCAATGTATAGATTGACAGCAGAAATGCTGTTGGATCATCCATTTTTAGAAGGTTTGGAGGACGATGATAGTGATGAAGAATCCGAGGAAGTCGAAGATTTGAATGAGTTCGATTCAATTCTGTTAATATGTGAAAGTGATAGTGAATTAAGCAGTGGCCCGTTTCATGATAACTGGAGCTACAATTCTCAGGAGGATTTCTTTGATTCTTTGTCTGAAGAAGATGTGGAGGATGAATCAGCATCGAGCTATGATGTAACGCAATCAAAAGAAGAAGAATTTAAAGATGCAAGAAACTCCATTGCTAACGCTGGATTTGTTCAAGATCGGAAGAGCATCAGTACTGATTTCTTGAGTTATTTCATTAAGAAATGCCCTTCTGGTTACTACCAAGTTACTGTTTAGATGCCAAGACACGGTTCAATTTTGCTTTGTTGTATGTTCATTTGATTATTTACAGGGCTATGTACTTACCTTGTTGTAACTGGTTAAATAGATTGGTTCTTGTTTTCTGCTAACTTGGAATTATTTCCTGAACACATGATACTGTCTTTCTCAACAAGAAGTGCGTATTCATGTTCGAGCTTAATCGTACTGTATACAGATTTCTTGGACTGTGAATCGACCTTCTATCTTGTACGCTTCATTTTTTTCCCCTCTTTATGAATCAATACATAATAATGTCAGGACTGATCCATAGACAGTCTGGGTGGCATAAACACTCGCCCTATCCTTGGTTTGTTTCACTTCTCTTGGTTCATTTTGTGAATCAGAACTACTGAACTAGGACTAGCGGATAACGATCTTTCTAAATGTTTTCAAGTTTCAGAGGCCCAATTTTCTTGTTTGGCCCCATTGCATAGAAGGATTTTCTCCATGGATAATCCTTTTAGTTAGTTCTTCATAAACTTAATCCTTTCCTTTGGTAGGAGATGCTATCAACCTTAATAGTCCATTTTATTATGTAATGTAATTTAATGTCGAAAGCTTGCATTTTGAGTAACAAATTTAGCGAACACCTCCTGCTAGATCTTGTAAAGCTCTTCATCTAATAATTGCATTATTACAACATGGTAGCAGACTACACAAAGATCATGATTTTTGGGTCAAGTGTCATACAAATTTTTGCATGTTCTATGGTTTTCATGAAGAAATAAATTTGATATGCACAATTGCACATCAGTGAGCTTGTTTAAGATTAGAATTTGAGTAAATAAATGTTTTTTCTTCTCTTCCACCCCTAAGTGAACTTTTTTTTTTAAACATTTTCCAAAATGACAATGTAAATATCCAATTTTATTTGATACTTATGCCAGTAATATGTGACTTCGAGTCTACTAGCGATGTTATAACTCTCAAATTTCCTCCTTAAACTTTTATTTTTTTTTTCCCTTTTTCCACTTCTTCTCCCACATCCGGCTTCCCACCTTCAACAATAACACATTTGACTCTGAAACTTCCACTTCTTTTTTAATATGCTTACTTGACATGCATTTAGACTGAATTTTAGGAATGAGACTTTCAACCTGGATGCGCGTATTAAAATTTTTGTATAATTACAATATTTCACTCTCTTTCTCTCGGTCTCTCTCTGACTCCACTCTCCTCACCATTCCTTCACACATAAAAATTGTATTGGAGATGTTAAGGAGACGTTAAAAAGGTAAACAAGCCAATTTAGAACTAATGATGTCATTTATCATTAAATTTTCTGTTGAAGGCTTAAGTCAGGCCATTATTTTTGGGCTAAACCTTGTCAAGTCTTTTAGGTTCGGTCCATTTGGCCTGTTAGAAGCCATAACGTTTTTTGTATTTTCCCCGCGCTATCCACAACGCCATCCTTTCCGATGCGTTTTGTCCTTGAAAAAATTTTCACTTACAATTCAATTAAATTTTAGAAATTAAAAAGATTATTAAACGTCAATTTTCTGTTCCGGACGCGCTTCTATGCAAAAATTTACAATACATGAAATTGGTATTGTTAGGAAATACTCATGTTTAGCAAAAAATGATTGTTTACCTTTGATGTCTTTATATTACCAGTTATCCCTTTCATTTTCATTAGATTTTATAATCATCGCCGTATATTATATTAGACTTAGTAGTCTATCGTTGTGTGGTAGATGCGATCATAAAATTAGAATACAGTAAGAGGAGAAAGGAAGATTGTTGAAATAGAAGAACATGAGAAGTAGGAATGGTTGTGAAGATGAAAAAACAACCATTTAATACTTTTTAGACATGTAGGAAAAAACTTCCCATACATGTTGCAATTAAAATAAAGAAAAATATAGACCAAGGGTGATAATACAAGTAATAATGGTCACCCCTTACATCTTAGATTCGACTCTATACCCTTTCTCGAAATACCCCGATTGTATCAAGAGGGAGGGAAAAAAAATCTTTTTGATTTCTTTATTTTCCCTTATATACAAATTTTTCAAAAACCTAATCTGCCCCTACTTTAGTATATCTAATTACTAAACAGTTCTTTGGTAAAGTAATTTTGGAAAGGAAAAAAAAAATTATTCTTTAATTAAATTTAGATTATTATTATCACATTTCCTAATTCTTATAATTAATATTATAATTAAAGTTATTATTATTCAACTAATTAGCACGATATATTCATACTGGAGGGATAATTGTAGTCCTATTTATGTCAAATTCCCTTGAAATTATAGACTGGAGGCCTAACTTGCCCTATAGTAATTAGGCCTAAACCTTGCTGGGTCCACAGAAGTAGTTTGGATCAGGGCCCACATAGGCCCAATTAGAGGCCTTCGTTGAGTATTTTCCCGCGCCCTCAAGAACTCTATCGCCTTTCATTGGCCTAACCAACTGACGTTATTTTTCTTGAAAAACACAGAACCCTCCAGTCCTCCAAATTCTAATTGATCTTCGCTCTCTCGAACACCCTCGTCCCTTTACAAGCATATATAAATTCCTCACCTCTCACAGATTCTCCATCGTCAGTAAAGAATGAAAGCAAGCATTTGAAGGGGGGAAAAAGCGCTATCCTGTTCAAGAATTCATTCAAGTTTCTTGTTTAGTGTAAGGAGAAGAAGAAGAAGGTCATCTTTCAATGGAGAAAACATAGGGCAAGGCTATCGGAATTGATCTCGGCACGACATACAGTTGTGTTGGGGTGTGGCAAAATGATCGAGTCGAGATTATTCCAAACGATCAGGGTAACACAACAACCCCATCATATGTTACCTTTACTGATACTGAGAGGCTGATTGGGGATGCGGCCAAGAATCAGGTTGCAATGAACCCACAGAACACTATTTTCGATGCCAAATGCCTCATCCAATTTGATATTCTCCGACCCTTTTTTGCAAAGTGACATGAAGTTATGGCCTTTTAAGGTGATTGCAGGGCCAGGAGACAAGCCCATGATTGTTGTTAATTATAAGCGTGAGGAGGAACAGTTTGCAGCAGAGGAGATTTCTTCGATGGTTTTGAGAAAAATGAAGGAAATTGCTAAGGCTTCCTTGGGGCACAGTATTAAAAATGCTGTTATTACTGTGCCGGCTTCTTTGAATGATTCTCAGAGGCAGGCGACGAAGGATGCCGGTGCAATTACTGGGCTTAATGTGATGTGAATTATAAACGAGCCAACGGCTGCCGCAATTGCATATGGATTGGACAAGAAAGCTTCAAGAAGTGGTGAAAAGAATGTGCTAATTTTTTATCTTGGTGGTGGGACTTTTGATGTCTCTTCGTTGAGCAATGAAGAAGGGATTTTCGAGGTGAAAGCCACCGCCGAAGACACTTATTTGGGAGGAGAAGATTTTGACAATAGGCTTGTGAACCATTTTGTGGCAGAATTCAAGAGGAAGCACAAGAAGGATATCAGTGGCAATGCCAGGGTTTCAACTACTCAAACTTCGATTGAGATTGATTCCCTGTACGAGGGTATTGATTTCTATGCAACAATTACAAGGGCTCGATTCGAGGAGCTGAACATGGATTTATTCTGAAAATGTATGGAGCCTGTGGAGAAATGCTTGAGGGGTTCCAAGATTGATAAGAGCCAAGTCCATGATGTTAACAAGAATCCCCAAAGTCCAGCAACTCTTGCAAGATTTCTTCAATGGTAAGTCTAATGTTCTCTGTTTCTTTCTAGAGTCTCAGTATTCAAAACGCGTTTGAACAACAATTCTAAACATTTCTTTGAATTTTTCGCTTGTGATAGGTAAGGAGCTCTGCAAGAGTATGCATCCAGACGAGGCCGTGGCCTATGAAGCTGCTGTGCATGCTGCAATATTGAGTGGTGAAGGCAATGAAAAAGTTCAAGATTTGTTGCTTCTTGATGTCACACCTCTCAGTCTTGGAATCGAGACAGCCGGTGGTGTAATGAGATTCCAAGAAGCACAACAATCCTGATTAAAAAAAAAAAAAAAAATTCTCAACTTATTTGGATAATCAGCCTTGTGTACTTATTCAAGTGTATGAAGGAGAGATGCCTATGACTACAGACAACAATCTTCTTGGGAAATTTGAGCTGAAGTGTATCCCTCATGTACCTAGAGAAGTGCCTCAGATCAATGTCTATTTCGACATTGACGCAAATGGCATCCTGAATGTGTCAGCTGAAGACAAGACTGCTGGTGTCAATAACAAGATCACTATCACGAACGATGAGGGGAGATTGAGCAAAGAAGAGATAGAGAGAATGGTACAGGATGCCGAAAAGTACATGGCGGAAGACGAAGCTGTAAAGAAGAAAGTCGAGGCTAAGAATGCGTTAGAAAATTATGTGTACAACATGAAGAACACTATCAAAGACGAGAAAATCGGAGAGAAATTGGATTCGTCTGATAAGCAGAAGATTGAGAAGGCTATTGATGAGGCCATTGAATGGTTGGACAGGAACCAGTTGGCTGAGGTTGATGAGTTTGAGGACAAGTTGAAGGAGTTGGAGAATTTTTGCAATCCAATTATTGCTAAGATGTACCAGGGTGGCACCAGAGACGTGCAAATGGGTCGTGGCGCTGGCGGTGATACAGGTTACGGCAACTCTAGCTCCGGTAACACTGGTGGCGCTAGTCCTAAGATTGAGGAAGTTGATTAAAAATGTGTGGGGTGTCGTATTTCTTGTCTGGTTTGCAGTGTTCTCCCTTGAATTTGAGTGGGAGTTATGAAATAAATTGTAGGTTGGTGGAAGTTGAAATTTAGATCCATGGCATTGCATAATGTAAGCATTTGATTTTTATTTTTTTTGTGGAAATAATACACTTACTAGATTTCCGCCCATATGTTGTAGGGCTATAGTTTTATTAGAGAAATTAATAATTTTGTTCATCCTTTTAATAGGAGTATCTTTTCCTTACTTAAGGGGATAAGAATTATTAAACAGAGAGAAAGAAGTGAGAGAGAGAGAGAGAGAGAGATAGGTTTAAAGTAATAATTAGGAGATAGGTTTTGGATTATTGCCTTGCAAATTGGAAATAAAATTAATACTTTTAATTCTTCTGTTTGATACATTTTATCAAGTGATATAATTTGATCTTAAAAATTAACTTATATATTAAAGTAGGAGACAAGATCTTTAATTTGAGACTTATGTTGAATATGTTTCGGTTAAAATATCAATTTGATTTTGTCCAAATAATAAAGTAGTCTTAGAAAGAGGAAAAAAAACTAAAAAAAAAAATTAATAGCCAATTACGGTAAAATACCCTCTCTCTCTCTCTCTCTCTCTCTCAATTATTATTTTAATCCCATCTTTCTCAGATTAACGGTTCTTTATCTCTCCCCTTTAATAATTCTAACTTTTTTTAATGGGGTAAAGATATTATCTGTTAAAAGGGATGAACAAAATTTTACTTCCTTTTAACTAAGCTATGAATGTAATAAGCGGCCAAAGGCTCGTTTAAAGACATCAGATAAATGGGATAAGAAGTTTGAGTTTACCAAATGGCAAATGCCTTTCCTTTTGATTTGATTCCTTCCCCGATTCTGTTTATCTTGTCACTTGTGCTAATTTTAGGGTTCATTTTCATCTTTGAGACACATAGGTAGTTCGTCGTAAATTAATGTGCACACATACTACGTTAAAAATCGAGAGCAAATAATAACACAATCTACAAAGCAAACCATGAAGAGTGAAGAATGTGCCAAAAAATGGGTTAGGACTTTCAAGTCCAATTTAATTCATTGGGAGTTGAATCTATATATAGGGGCTTACCCAAAGATAAATTTAATATTTGGCATGAGGATAACCCTTCATGAGAAAACAATTTGGAAATTGAAATGTTTCTAAAGAAGGTTATTATAATCTATGTAAGGACTAAAGATAATGCTATTCTTCTTTGTTGAGTTACTTATTATATGACTTGGTGGGGGTATGTGTGTCTTTTGGTCTATGTATTTCAATTTAATGCGAGGGTGTTTTTGCCAATATATTAAATAGTTATTTAATGACAAGTAATCGGACAAGTAATTCGACAAGAGAATGTAGCACAACCCTTTATGTAATGGTGCCAAATAAATTCACTTTGATGGTAGGTACATAGTTGAATTCAGTGGGCTGTGTTGAACTGGTTGTGGCTGTTGTGATTAATTATTGAAGGGCTTATAATGGTGTATAGACAGGGACTGAGACAAAATTTGTACCCAGTGGGTTTGGAACTAGAAAAGTACAATTTCAAAATAGTGATTAATATAATGTACCAATTTTTTATAATTGTTCCTTGTGCTTTTTCATACTTTAATTATGTTGGATGATGACTTCACTATCAATTTCCTAGAGTACATCTTTTTCAACATACACAAATAAATGATGTAATAAATTGTATGAGGACTTCACTATCAATTTCCTAGCCTACATCTTTTTCAACATACACAAATAAATGATGTAATACACCAATTCACTAAAAGCAACTAAGCAAGCCATATACAAAACAAGGAAAAATCGAAGCAAAAAAAGCCAAGATATCTGTCGATCATCCTTTGTACAGAAAACCAAAAGCCCAAAGCACTTAAGAACATTCATAAAAATAGAAGAATAGACGAGGAAAATGGAGAACCTCAGACTGAATGCCGACTTTCATGGGTCACATTTGCTGGCAATTCATATCTATAATGTTTTAATGTTGAAATTTTGTTGAACTTTCATATTGAACTTGCCGTGAAAATTGTCAAAAGCTTTTCTTCCTATAGTATTTGGAACCTTTGACTCTTCTTTTGAGAAATGAGGTTTCAATTTAATTATTGAAATGGATAATATGAGAGACATGAGATGATGTGAGCATTTAGGTAATTGTGTAAGGTTATTACCTTTTGGTCTTGAGTAATGAGCTGGGTTGAATATTCT
>CAVNYN010201795.1:0-61894 GCA_963692815.1 Nyctanthes arbor-tristis
CTAACATATGACACAAAAATTGGCTAATTGGCACTAAACATTTTCTATCTTTGATGTCTATATATTGTGCAAAACATACCTACCTATCAATTTTTTGCTTTTGTCACCCTCAACATAATCTTTTCTTATGCAAAAGGTCTTTATCGTCAAGTTTTAGAGTCAAATAACGGTTGAACATTTAAAGAGAGAAAATTTAAAAGACATTTTCGTTATCTAAGATAATCTATTATATCAATCTTGTTATTATTTTCTTTTCAATTTCATTAAAAAATCAAATAGTTTACAGTTTTTTACTAACTTGAGAACCAAAAATTAGGAATTTTTATTTTTGAACAGTCTAGGGTGTATATCAAATTATATTAACCATATAGGACGTCTTTTTTTAACAAGCCAAGATGCCTTTAGTTCTTGTCTATTTAAGCATTCAATTTTGATGACAATGACTTTTTCCTAGCATTGAGGGCTATCAATGCCAAAAATTGATAGAAATGCTTGTCACAATACATGTCAAATGTAGGAATGCTTATTGCCAATTAGCCTATAAAAATTCATAATACTGAGAGTGTTATGCATGTTAATTTTCACCTATCATTGTGAAATACACTCACACTTGAGATGTCTCATACGCCAATCTTGCATCTCAAAAGTTCCATCATTTCACCTGAGCATGTTTGATTTAGATTTTTCAAAATCAATTATCTCTCAAACTCATTTTCAATCATACATTTATTTAGATATAGCTAGAAGACGGTAGAAGGGTTGGTCGAAACTTTATGAGCCCTAGCCGAAATAAAATATTTTCCCAATTTTTCAAAGGGTAAAAAGTGGTTTTTTTCTCTCTCTCTAAGAGCCAGGTAGTCACGGCGGAGGGTGCGTACCATACCTAAGTCACTGTATTTATTTATTAAAATAATTTTACACTTACATTCGTAGCATTTCCTTACTTTTCAATTATACGCCAAGACCCAATTGGTGTTATGATCTAAGTGAGTTTTCATTACTCTTAAGTCAATGGTTCAATTCTCTTCTTGACATTTCCCCTCTAATATTCAAACAAATTTTTAGCTTTATGTTCTTTTAAAAAATGATTTCTGTTTTCACAAAAATCAATTGTTACAAACCTAAATCAAAATATTATTCCGAGTAAGGTGTCTTGAGGTTGTATTTGACAATTTTAGAACCCAAACCGTAAAAGTACTAAATTGATGTTTTGTGACTTCAACAGAAAATGCATTCCATCCAAATTTTCAATATGGGAATAGTGACCGGAAAAAAAAAAAAAAACTCCCGCCACATTTAACGGATAGCCGATTCAAATGATAAAAAAATGTTTTAGAAGCGGGAATATTACATTCAAAGTTATCCATGCATTTCAATATTGTCATTTATTCCTCCTAAAAAATTTAGCATAGAATCTTACAAGTTATAATTCAAACTTTCAATTAATTTTTTATTTATTATTATTATTATTTTTTGCATCTAGCTAGCTAGTCTCCACATCCTCACTCGCGGTAGAGTTCACCTGTCCTACCATAAAACATCACATGTTTGGCACATAGTTTAGGGTGAGCATATTCTATTCTACGTCACTATTCTTTATTACTTTGGACAAATACATCGCTCTCTTAATAATATATATTTATTATTATAAGAGTTTATATTACATACATTTGTAGGCATCAACTCTCTAAAAGCCATACGAATACAAACTTAGACTTGAATAATTATCGAAAAACCATACCAACATAACTTGTGTACAACGCCAAATTGTTGATAGCAAAAATAAATGGAATTTTTTTCCTTTAAAGTTGAAATGTAATCTCCTTAAAGTTTTTAATCTTAGATCAATAAGTTTCGAATATATTTTATGAACAAATTAGTCATTGGGTTAAGCTAAAATTTTAAGATTTAGACTTAGTTTAGATAGTAAAAGGACTATGAGTAACAGGAATCAAAGTACAATAACTTACTTATAAGACAACACAAAGTATAATAATTTATTGAGCAATAAATGAGTAGACAATATTTAGCCACGTCACCTCTTCAAACATATAGTGTCAAATCTGCCAGTTACATTATTATAATCGGTGGGACTCAAAGACTAATTAAAAACAATTAAATTTTATCAACTATAAAAATGACAAATGTTAGGAAAATTCACCGAGTTTCTCCAAACACTTCACCTACCCCCTTTCCATCCCAAAATAACTAAATTTGTCCAAAAATATTGTGGGAGAAGAAAACCACCCTAAAAACCCACCAAACACTTAGTTATACTTTAAAAAGACTCATTTCCATATGTAGAAAGATTCCAACTTGAAAAGCAACTTTGATTAAGGAATATCAAGAATTTAGAGATACTTTTTCAGTTAAAATTATTCAAGGAATCTTTGAGAAAAATAAGAGAGTGAATAACTAATACTTTGATTATCTTTTTCATTCATGAAGCTTTCGTAAGATAGATATAGATTTTAATTGAAGTTTTTATGAGATGAACATGGATTTTGATGCATTGTTATTATGTAAAGAAATTGAGTTATTACATTTGGATCACTAGTTAATACTCTACTTATTTTGTTTTGCTATGTGGTATGCTATGTGGTATTTCCCTGTGCTAAGAGCCTCCTAATGATACCGAGGTACGTAATGAATAGCGTAGTGGTCTACGTGAAAATTCTAGTAGGGGTCAACTGGGATGTGAATGTGGATCTGGTTGAATATACATGGACATGATTGTTCTTATACGTTACGAGTAGTAATTTAACTAGTGATACGGCCCTCTTGTGCATCCACAAAGCTTTGTGTACTTCTATGATTTCTTGAACTTCTAAATGAAAATGATTAAATGTGAATTAAAATATTTTGTTACTCACTGAGTATTTTGTACTCACTTCCTTTTCTACAATTTTGTAGATGATCCAACACATGATATTTGGGAAACAAGCCATGAGTTAGAGCATGTCTGCGAACAGGAGTAGAGTTGTGCATATAGAAAGGGAACTAATCTTTGGAGCTACAAGAATGCACTTTGATTATAAATATATCTAGGAACAATACAAGTGTTCAATAATTTTTGTGTTCATAAGTATGCCAACATCTATATATACATGTACATATTTGTGGCTTATGATCTATAAGACAAGATGAATTAAATTATGTATTGATTAGGAACTTATCTTTCAATGTAAAAGCTTGCAAATCGCTTATCTAGACTAGATAATCAATAAAATAGGCTTATAGGATGTTAAATAATCTAAAAAGTAAAATAATTTGTTCGTTTTATACGTCTCGTCCCCCCTATTTGTATGAAAGCTTTCACATTTGAATTTATTAACCTATATAAATAACTCAATAATATGAAATAAGATAGAGGGGCTTCCTATCTTGATGTAAATAGTGTTAATTAGTTGTAAGCATACAGAAGTTGCTTTATAGTTTACAATTTCATTTTAAAGTGGCTTAATTATGTAAATGGCTCATAACCTTTAGGTTCTATTTTGAAATGGCCCCTAACCTCCCATTTCTATGCTAGCATCCCCCAACGGTATTGATTACCTTCAACATTAGCTCATGTCGTCCAATTCCATTATTTTTCTCTATTAAAACGACACACTCCAATCTTTCAGGGGCACTTTAGCCCATTGACTTTCCTTTTTCCCCTTTGTTTTCTCACATAGAAGAAGAGAAACAAAAACATGCACAAAAATGACCACAACTTCAAATTTTAACTAGCATTGCCATTTTGCTTGGTAAATTTTCTCTCCGTTCGAGTATTGCTTTTGATTGAATCCCGTACATACAAAATTAATTTAAATTGATATGCTAATTTATGGATAATGCAAGCAATCCACACAAATGTGAAGGATACAACCACTAAAGTTCATTTCGTTCCACGTATTAGAATGCAACTGTAACGCTTCCATAGATAGGTTACTCAAATATGACTAAATCAAATTGACTTCTGATATATTCGGTGTGGGAAAATAATCAATTGTAATTAGAAATCAAATCAAATTTGAAACTGGATGAAGGAAAAAGTAACAGACACCTATAGTCATCGGGTTTCGAGTTTTTCTCGCAGAATGTTTTGTTATGTCGTTAATCGTTATTAAATTCTTTAAGCTGTTTTTAGGGGGGGAAAATTCGTGTCTCAGTCATAGTTGTTGAAGCTCTAGAGTTGGCTTTTTGCATTACATATCCAACAAGTTTTGCTTGAAATTGAATTAAAACCACGGTCTTTCTCCTTCATCGCATTTTTCTCCTCCAAATCTGTCATTTCTTCCTTCTTTGTCCCTCACTCAATTCCTATTTGACTAACTTTCATTTTTTGAAGTAATAAAAAATATAATATGTTTGATTTGAGTTTAAAATATGATGGTTATAATAATAATAATTAAAAAGCCGTTGTCATGATAATTAGTAAAAATTAAGCTGTATGCTTTTTTAACAGATACAGATGTACAATAAAAATGCATTATAACAAAATACGTGTAAAGAATTATATCTAATAAAACTCAATGTAAGGTAAATAATAATACAAACTAATCATAAAAATTACCCATATTACAAATGTGAGACGAAGTAACAAAGTTAAAGATTGGGATGAAAGTAGGGGTGAACATGGTTTTGTTTGGGCGGGTTTTGATTTAATTCTAAACCAAACCACCGAATACGGTTTGCAAAAATTATAAACCAAACCAAACCATTTCATTTTTTAAACCAAACCAAACCAAACTTATTTTTTCAGTTTGGTTCGGTTTTAAACCACGGTTTATTTTTTTTTTTTTAAACCAAAAAAAAAAAAACCATGTTTTGATTAAGCCAATTTTTCTCATTCAAATCTTTCCCAACAGGAGCACCTAAAACTGTAAGCATGTGTCATATTTCTATTGAATATAATAAATTTATAAATATAAATCTTTTATTACACTAGTATGTGTTTTGAATGCTAACAACAACTTTAAGCTAAAAAAAAAAATTTCAAGCTAAAAAGAATATTAAATTTTATTAACATACTAATGTCTTGTAACATATGTTCTTAAGATGAGAAATTGCTAAAATTTGCTTATTGAAGTGATATTTAGTCTTAAATCTTTAAAAAAAATATGTTCAATTAACTTGCTATAGTTTCTCTATAAAATTTTCCATAGAAATACTAAAATCATCTCAAAATTTTGTCTGCTAAAATGTCAAAATCACTCATTTAATTTGAAATATATAAAAAGCGGTTTGGTTTGGTTTAAACGGTTTTTCAAACTTCAAAACCTAAACCAAACCATTTAGAACAGTTTGTGAACTTTTAAAACCAAATCAAACTATTTCAAATTTTAAACCAAACCAATCCAAACTACTTTAGCAGATTGGTTCCATTTTTGGTTTGACGATTTATTTGCTCACCATTAGATGAAAGTACCAAAGTTTGTAAAATGATCTCCTACTAAATATATAGTAAAATTTATGCCATCATATTAATGTGACGAGATATCATTAAAAGCCTTACATGGGGTGAAACTTGCAAATGGCGAGACATCATTATAAATTGGGTTAATTTCGCAGATCGTCTCTAACCTTTGGGTTAAGAATTGGTTTCGTCCATAACTTTTTTTAAGACACCTAACAGGCCCCAACCTTTAAAAAATGCACACAAATCCTCCATATTTCTACTGTTCCGCCAAATTTTTATCAAAATGACGATTATACCCCCTTAACCATTTTAAATTTTTTAAAAAGGTTCAAAAATAATAAAAAACTAAAAAAACCCACCCCACCCCAGGTTTCCCTTGCCGTCGGCAGTACTGCCAGCAGCCGGCCTCCCGGATAGTCCATTACAGCAGCCAAAAAGGGGGGTGAATCCCCAAATTTTACTGCCAGAACTAGAAATGGTAGCAAAATGGGGGGATTCACCCCCTATGTCTGCTGCCATTCAGGCAGCACAAATGCTGTCAGAAATGGCAGCCAAATGGTTGTCAATAGAAATGGGGGGTGAATTCCCCCTCTCCATTTTGCTGGGGGATTCACCTCCCATTTCTGCTGCCACTCTGGCAGCACAAATGTTGCCGGAATGGCAGCAAAATGGGGGGATTTACCCCCTTTTTTGGCTGTCGGCAGTATTACCAGTGGCAAAAAAGACATGGGGTGGGCATGGGGTGGGATGGGTTTTTTAGTTTTTTATTATTTTTAAACTTTTTAAAAAAAGTTTAAAATGTTTATGGAGGTATAGTTGTCATCTTGATAAAAATTTGACAGAATAGTAGAAATAGAGACGATTTGTATGTATTTTTGAAAGGTTAAGGGTTGTGGGTGTTTTATAAAATATTAAGGATGAAATCGGTTTTTAACCCAAAAGTTAGGGACGATTTGCGAAATTAACCCTTAAAAATTCATATGCATAGGTGGAACTCGTAAATGACCGAGTTTCAAGCCACACCCACGTGTGAAGGAATTGGCCGGCACGGTGAAGTCTACACAAACCGGTCAGTAACCTCTCTTGAAGAAGTGCATGAAAATCCTGTTCTACCTCTCTGTGAACGGAATGAACCAATCATATCGTTCCAGGCTAAAATCTCGCAGTCTAGTGTCTTACAATCGTTTGTTAAGCGCGTGAGGCATCCTTGTGGGCTCCCGGTCCCAAAAGTTTTGTCCTTTATTTTAGGATGAGTCCAAGGGTATCACGTCACACGCTCGGAAATTCCATAAATCGCATCCTCTAAAAATCTCTCTCTATAAACGAACCGCCCTTGTTTGCCTCCAAAAAACGCGACTCTTTTTCTCTCTCTAGATAGCGAAAATCCAAAGAACGGATCCGAAACAAAAAGACTGACCCTGAAAATTTCAGGAACTCACAATTTTACCCCCAAACAGGAAAAAACCCTAACCCTAGCCGCACCTGTAAAAGGAGACGCAGAAAGTGGGATTCTTGTTATCGTTGTACATTTCTCTCGTTTATTGACAAGGATTTGGTTGTGTTGGGAGAAGAGGAATTGAATCCGCGGGTTAATTTTTGATTGGATTCATTTAGGATTAGGTTAGGGTTTGGAGGGAATGGAATGCCGCGAGGTTGATGGTGATGGAATTGGGTGGTGGATGAGATGACTGGCGGTGGCGGCAGATGTCAGAGGCGAAGGAAAACCATGACCGGTGGTAGGGGCGCCCGAGCCACCGCCGAAACGAGAAAACAAGATTGTAATAATTGCCCTAATTTGGTTTCTAAAATTACCAAAAAGCCCTCGAGTCCCAAGAAAATTGGGGAACTACCCCCGCCTCCCGGAATTGAGTTGGATTACTACACTCAAGCTCTTAAAGCCCTTTCCTTTCGCTCTCCCTTTGATTCCGAAGACTCCCAGGCCCCTTCAGCTTCTGTCTCAGGTGCCAATACTCTCCCCAGTGGGGTGTCTCATTTTTTAAACAGACAGTCGGACAGTCGGAAAAGGCAAAAAAAGTCGCATTCGGGTTCCGAGAAGAAGTCGTCAGTCTCAGTTCGTCCCCGTGGAGGTAACATTTGGACTGAGACCGAGGAGTATTTTCGTGAACTGAATGCAGACGACATTGAGAGGCTCCGCCAGGTCTCGAATGTCTTGTTTTCTGGTGACGAGAAATTCTTTTATGTTCCTTCCTTGCATGGTAATGACTTTTTACGCACTCGATATGAAGTTTACAACAGCATGCTTGCAAGTGCTTGTCAAAACAATAACTTTAACTCGACAAATGGGTTTGAAATGGATGATGATGGGAAGGTTGACAATGAAGGCATAGTGAAAGCAGATAATGACCCAAATACTATGAATGTGAATGTTGTTGTTGGAGAAAATAATGAGCCTTCCACAAGAGAAGAAAAACTTGAAGAAAAAGGAGACAGTGGTGATAAGGGCTCCCCATCGTTTAGTGGAATAGAGTGGCTTTTAGGATCTAGAAGTAAGATTTATTTGGCTTCAGAGCGCCCCTCTAAAAAAAGGAAGCTTTTGGGCAGAGATGCAGGGCTGGAGAAGCTTCTTGTGGCTCATCCAGTCGAAGGGTCTGATTCTTTATGTCACTACTGCAGTTTTGGCGACACAAGCAACCCATTGAATTGTTTGATTAAGTGCAGTTCTTGTTCAATGGTGGTCCATCAGAGGTGTTACGGTGTTCAGGAAGAAGTTGATAGTTCTTGGTTGTGTGCATGGTGTAAGCGGAATAATGATGCGGGGTTCACCAGCAAAAGGCCTTGTTTGCTTTGTCCAAAGCAAGGTGGTGCTTTGAAGCCTGTGCAAAAAAGAGGCTTTTCTAGCGCTGGTGAGGGATCTGATTTACAGTTTGCCCACTTGTTTTGTTGTCAGTGGATGCCTGAAATTTATCTGGAGAACACTAGGACAATGGAACCAATAATAAATCTTGACGAGTTGAAGGACACTAGAAGGAAGTTAATTTGTTATTTGTGCAAGGTTAAGTGTGGTGCCTGTGTCAGATGCAGTAACGGTATGTCTTGCTGCCTTTATTATGTTACGACACTACATTTCTTTGTTGGATGGCAGGAAAGAGGAATGTTCTGTTAATTGGATTCTATGGTTATTTGATGTGTTTTGACTGTACCATATAGATCCCTTGTATGACTTCTTCATTCTGGATTTTTACAAATTAGATCATCAGTAGATTCTATTGTTTTGGGAAAATCTGGTTTAGCATTTTGTAAAACCATTGTAAATGTGGACTTGACAAGAATTAATAAATTGATAAAATTTCTGATTATTCTCTTATCATCTCTGTTCCTCCAGCTGTCTAAGTGTTGTTATTTTTTAATGTTCTAGAATAGATGGGGCAACATTGCATTATACATAAATGAGTTAACAAGGCTAAGTAACCAGTCTAAGTATAGACGGCGTTTATGATCTTATACTTCTGACTTCTTGTGCGCAACATTGCATTATACATAAATGAGTTAACAAGGCTAAGTAACCGGTCTAAGTATAGACGGCGTTTACGATCTTACTTCTGACTTCTCGTGCAGACCGCAGTTTCTGGTGTCTTGTTTAATAATTGGCTTTCTGTATTTAAATAAATGTTTTTGATACTATGTGTTACATGCCTAAGGCTCTACCATCTCTGTTTGGCAATTTCACGTGTTCATAATAGTTTATCCACCATCATATATGCAAGGTGCTCTCTTGCCTTTCCAATTTAACTTTACCGTTGATAAATAAATTGTGGTTTCAAGGGAATGTCCTGCAACACAAAGAACTAATGTGATTTTCAATGAAATTTTAAATTGATTTGGAATAGCAGTGATAATGCTGCATTTATAATTGATTCGAGCTTCTTCAAATACGATAGGCCATGTTGATGTTTGTGTGGTGGCTTCTTTAAATCCTTGCAAGGTGTTGCCCAATTAACTTATTCTTTTTATTTTATTTTATAAAAAATTGCATTAGATAACTCTTGGTTTTTGTTTCTTTCTTATTCTATTCTTTGTAGTGTGGCTGCATCCACATATGATACTCATATGTTGCTATGTTCTTTGCGTTTGCATCTTGCTCTTCAATTATCCCAAAACTCATATGGTGGGTCATAACTTTTCTCCCTCTAAATCCTTTGCTCTTAAAAGTCTGTATCTCATGACCTGTTTATATGGGATTATGATTTATCTTCTGCACAATGGTCAAGTATGGTATTTGGATTCTTAAGGCTCGAATATGGGTTTACGCAAAATGAATTCTATTTGAAACTTTTGATGACATCTTACTGATTTTGGAATATGGATTTATGCAAAATAAATTCTCCCTTCGTGATATTTGTATGACATCCCATAGCATTTTGGAGGTAACAATAGTCAATAGTTACTTTTTTGTATCTTGAACTTCATTGTAGTTTTACCCACAACCTTTATCAATTCTTAGATTCCTGTATTACCTAGGATTGTGATGATAAATACTGATATAATATATATATAGAACTAAAATGTTTGCGTTCTATTTTATTCTAATATGGAGCAATCTTTGCTAACTAAAATGTGTCTGAATAAATGAGTCTTATGCCTTAAAGACCTTGGATGCTTTTGTGGAATGAGGAATTTGTTTCTGTTCTCCTGAAATACCTCTTTACAACTCAGTTGATGAGATTAAGATTTATGAAGCATACTTGTCTAATTAAATTTCATGATTGAGATTCCATCAGTTGATTCAGAAAATCCTTGCAATATTTAGAAAATTTTGTCATATAGTTTGACCAGAAGCATCAATTTATTTTTGGTTTGGATTGTCCTGGAGTCGTTTCACAATCTCATTTGTTGACCAACCATATTTTCTTTTATCTAGGCTGTAATGTTTTTTAAGAATCGTGTTAGTAAGACATTCCTAATTCTTTGCAGGTTTTCTATTTCTGTCGCCATTTGGTTAGGAACTGATGGATCACTATGCAATTAATGATTTGAACTCGGTTATCATATGACGGTTTAATCTTACAATTAGTGAATAAGGAGAATATGTCATCTGTTTGCTTATTTGAATTCGCCTATAACGATCTTGTGACAATGGTATTCTATCACTGCTGAATCTAATAAATACGTTTTCTATTTGCTCCTTTCTTTTTGGCCTTTTGGTGTTCAGTTAATGCTTCAAATGTTCATCGCTCCCAATTTTTCAAAACATTTTCTGCTGTTGCTCACTTGTGGCAGTGTTGTGGCATATTAACAGCAGTTGTTTAAATTAATTTGCAGTTAGCATGCCTAATTGTCATGGTTTTTGTTGAATATAGATTTCCAATATCGAGGGTATAGTGATGCTATTTTGAGTATATTCTGAACGTCTTGTCATTTTACCTGTTGTTATAGCTTGTAGATATCTTATATCTAAGGGCACAGTCCTTACATGAACAAGGTTGGTTGCCTTATCTTGTTGGAAAACAAGTAGAGCATTTGGGATGGTTTATTCTAAAAAATAAGCACCATATATGTGGCTCATTTTAATGTAAGTCGGATGATTTTAAATAAAAGTTACCAATTTGGCACTTATTTTTAAGAATCAGCCATCCCAACATGCGCTATATATCTATTGTGGTTCTACTTTTGGTTCTTAGACCAAAAATTTATGTTAAGCTGGATAGTAAAGGTGGTCTGTACTCTAAGCATGGAGATGGAGTTGTGTTTGTTAGCTTGTGATGAGCGTATATATTCTTGTTAGTTGTGACGGTCTTTTTTTATGATAATGAAATGAAGTAATTGAGAAGCTATGTTTTGGTAAAAAGATTTGTTCTAGAATTCATTAAGATACTTGTATGAGAGACTTAATAGCTGGAACTTGCTTGTCTTTATTCAAAAGAGCCAAGAAAGGGGCTTCCTTTTCCAGTTTAATTTTGCATGTTTTTATCATTTATTTACTGGTTTTATTGAGTTTTATTTGAGGCTGAGTCATTGTATGTTATCTGCTAGCTTAAGTTGTTTCTTTGTGAGCACCATGGGTTTTTGGTATAAGCTTATGTTGTTTATGTTGCATTTGTTTCTATTTTACTGGTTTTTGCTGATTAAAATTTTTGTTGATGTTTCCTAGGAGCTTGTAGAACTTCTTTCCATCCTATATGTGCAAGGGAGGCGAGACACAGAATGGAGATATGGGGTAAACTTGGATTTGATGAGGTGCGCTAATTCTTTTGGTTCTGAAAATTAGTCACTGATTTTAGTTATTCATGTCTTTATCTTTGTGGATCTATGATTATTGTAACCTTTTGTATGTTTCATTTTTTGATTTTCGAATATGATTTTCTTTTGTTGCTATAATTTATTTTTTTAGCCTTCTTCATATCTCCACAAAAATTTGATTGATGTTCACTTGCTTCTTTCTTTTTCATTTTGCTGCCAATTATTTTTAGGTTGAATTGCGTGCATTCTGCTCAAAACATTCTGAAATCGAGAATAGTAGTGGAGTTCAACAGGCTGAAGATGCTTTTTTGGCGGTTGACTCTGTTTCCAGTGTTAGTTTGCACCAGCAAATAGAATTGCCAGAAAATGCGCTTCATAGACTACCCAATTGCCAAAGTAATGGTGATAAATTGGCCATTCACGTTGAAAGAAGTGAGACAGATCTAAGCGTGCTGGATGGTAATAAGTTGCAAGAGGAATTGTTAGATAAGTCAAACTCCAAATCTCTGCTAGAAAGAGGTGATGTCCAGGACCTTGTTGATAATGATTCCCTGCAGAGTAACAGCAACAATGAAGTTGTCAGTGCCTGTGATTCTCTAAATTTTATCTGGATACTGAAGAAGGTAATTTGAAATTGTTGGTCTCGTTGTGCTTTGTGCTCGATATTTGTTTGTTTGTTGCCTCAATTCTTTATTTGTTTATCTTGCAGTTGATTGATCTGGGCAAAGTTGATGTGATGAACGTGGCTTCAGAGATTGGTGTATCGCCTGATCTACTGAGCAAAATATTCATTGTAATTTTCAATTCCTTTGATCTCTGCAATTCCTTTGATCTCTACTTGTAGTTTATATCATTTTTTTCATGAATAATTTCATCAATCCCTTCTTGAAATTTAAGCCTTTTGTTGGTGAATATTTTGGTTAAGATGAGCTTATTTGTTGCTTCTGGTGTTTCCTACTTAAGCATGCTGTTTGGTTCTGTGGTAATCAATTTCTTGAAAACCCTAGAAACTTGCAGAGAATAATCGAGTTTATGGTTTTAGTAGGTTTCATCCAAAATTTTTGTCTTTCTTTATGCAGGATAATCACATGAGTCCTGAGTTACAATGTAAAATTTTAAAATGGCTGAGAAATCATGCCTATATTAGCAACTTTCAGAAAACTCTGAGAGTGAAAATTAGATCTGGAGTAGCATCAAATGACGAGCCAAATGTAGCTGATGTTACAGCTGCTGTATCTATTGAGGAGTCTGATATCTCCGTTAATGTCCCTGTCAAATCTGTTCCGCCTCGCAGAAGAACCAAAAGCAACATTCGAGTTGTGAATGATGACAAGTTAAACTTTTCTAAGGAAAATATTAATGACGATGGAATAATAATGGAAGACGTGGAAAACAGTCTTCTTGACGGAGAAGGCTCCACAGCTCCTGGTGGAGATACCGTTTGTGATGGCACCAAGAAGGTATTTGTCAAGAGTAGATTTTTGGATTTTTTGTCATGGAAGTCATAAATAATTGAAGTTAACCATTTAATATATCCATTGTGGAAGTCATTTTATCATGGATGCTTAGGATTTATTGTGTCAGAATTTCCTTTTTTTGGTTAACAATTCAAATGGTTAGCCTGGAAATTACTTATTTAACAATGATTTATTTTATTTTATTTTTTTAATCCTCTCTATAGATGTCTTACAGTCTTATGGATTACAGCATTGTTACTTCCATTTTAAACCTAAAGGGGTTTTTAATCCTTGTATTCATTTTTCCATTATAGTCTCACCTACACCAATTTGACTATTAATTGATTGCAACCATACATTTCCGGCTCAAAACTGAATCTTGACCACTCATTCTACGTTAATACAAAGAACAAAAATCCCCTTAAATTGGATGATTTGACTTTTATGATCCATTGAACTTTCTGACTTTGAAGTCAACTTACTCTGTTCCATTTTTTTGGGGTTAAATTGTTTTGTGATGCTAACGTTGAGCCAAAACAGTACAAGTTGTAAGATTGTGGATTGAACAGCACACTTGTTGATTGAAGTCTTCAATGCAGGGTATTCTTTTTGACCAGAAAGTCAAATCATATCTTTTAATATGAAGAATAGCTATTCGTGGTACCTATGGGTTTCTGCACTAAGATTGGTTTTCACAGATCAGTTAGCAGCATTTCTGGTCATTGTAGTTAAATAAGATAATTGTATTATCCTCAAGTGTATGTGTGCAGAATTGCTTGTAACCGTCCCAATGCCTCTCATTATTTCTTATGTTTGTTTAAAATTTGATAATCTTGTATTATTAGTATGGATTTGAATTTTATTTTGTTTTGCGTTAGTTGTCCATTAACTTAGTAGGTATGAATTATCATCTGTTATTTTAGATATAGAAAGTTATTCTTTATTCTATGTTATGCAGATAATGGCTACTCATGTCCAGCATAAAGATAGTCCAGCGAACGGTTCTCATAAAAGTAAAGGTAATTGGTCTTATTACCAGCGTAAAATTGTTCTTCAGCTTTTTGGAAAACTATGTGACGTGTTTAGCCATAAATCTTACTTATTTGAATGGCTCCTAGTGATTTTTGTGAATTTTTACATCGCTTTATTTGTTTATATCCTGTTGAAATTGACAGACGTGTAGGCTTGAGGTTGCTTCCATATATCATCTATTTTTCCTGTCTTTTCATTGTTGCTGTGTCCACTTGGACAGATGAGCCATCAAAAGCTTTCAACCTAAGTCTCACTGACGATTTTCGGGTTGGAGAGGCCACAGCAACTGAGAGCACTCTTTTAAATTCTGATGTGGAGAATCATTCGTTGCTGTCACCATTGTAAGTTCTGTACAATATCATAAGCTTTCTAGATGAAGTATTGATCTAGATAAGGTTTCTGAGTCTTATATGGTCAATATTGGTGATTTTTGGGAGTATTGATAATTTCAAGGTTTTCCCTATCTTTTTGGTCATGCAGAAATTGGGAAGCCATGTCCAGTTCTTACATACATCCACTTATTTACAGCAAATTGATGGAAATAAAGAATGGTGTGCTAGCGCAGAGTGCGTGTTACGCATCTGATTGTAAGATTCCATCTGACGCTCCTTTGATATATCTTGTTGGTGTTAGTTGGTTACTTAATTTAATGTGGCAGGTTTAGGAGAAAGAGAAGTTCCTCTGGAAGCATCATCTAGTTCAGGCCTTTGTTGTAATAGGCACTATCTACAGTCAACTTCTGGGGATCAGACTATCAAATGCAATGGAGTAAATCTTGATCAGTTAGTTAAAGCAAGAAATATGGGTCTTCTAAAACTGTCTCCAGTGGACGAAGTGGAAGGAAAACTAATCTATTATCAGCACAAACTACTTTGCAATGCTGCAGCCAGGAAACACTTTAGTGGTCTCTTATTTTATCTTCTTTTGACATGTCATCATTTTATGGTGCCTTCTAATTGAATTTGTATAAGTTTTTTGTTGGGTTTTTGTCTTGAATTGTTGTATCTTATCATATCACTTCCTGTGTGTTCATTCTTCCTGGCAGATGATTTGATACTTAAGGTTCTTAAGAGTCTTCCGCAAGAGATTGATGCTGCAGTAAAACAAAAATGGGATGATGTGTGTGTTAGTCAGTATCAGCACGAGCTCCGGGAAGCAAAAAAGCAGGGGCGGAAAGAAAGGCGGCATAAGGAAGCTCAGGCTGTATTGGCTGCTGCTACAGCGGCTGCTGCTGCTTCCTCTAGGCTATCATCACTTAGGAAAGACATGCTAGAAGAACCTGCACACCAGCAGGTTATATTTCTAACATGCTATAATGAAGGATGAATTTATTTATTCAGTTATTTATTTTTATAATTTCTGCAGTGAATGATTCAATGAATACTCTTGTTCAGGATCTTTTGAAGATGAGTGCATCAGATGGAAGGAATGCTTTATATTCTCAGCAGAATCCTCGTGTTAAAGAAAGTTTTTCAAGATCGGCTGTTGCAAGGCCGTCGTCAGATTCGAACTCTGAAATTTTCCAGTTAGCTCATGAATTTTCCAGAGAACATCCTCGGACATGTGACGTATGCAGTCGGTCTGAAACATTTCTGAATCCGATTTTAGTCTGTTCAAAATGCAAGGTTTTACACTTAGCATGCCATACGTGCAATATTGATGCTTGTTCTACCTTCGATTCTTATGTACATTTTCCCCCTTCATTATCTGACAGATGTACAATTTCCCCCCTTCATTATCTGACAGGTTGCAGTTCACTTGGATTGTTATTGTAGTATCAATAGCTCAACAGGGCCATGGCATTGTGAATTATGTGAAAACTTAGTTTCTTCTCAAAGCTCTGGACCTCTCGCGTCTAATTCCTGGGAGAGGCCTTATTTTGTTGCAGAATGTGGTTTATGTGGTGGGACTGCAGGTGCTTTTAGAAAATCAGTTGATGGGCAATGGATTCATGCATTTTGTGCTGAAGTAAATCATACTCTTTCATCTTTTGCTACTTATGGACTGCCACATGGCATTGTCATCTTGCTCTTCTCATAATGTATTTATTTAATATCTGTCGTGATAGTGGGTGTTGGAGTCTACCTTTAGAAGGGGTCAAGTAAATCCTATCGAGGGAATGGTAAGTGGATCAAGGATTTGATAAGAGTAGTATTTTTTTCGTTCTGGCTGTTAGTCTGGTATTTATTGCTGTTAATTTTTCTGTTAAATTATCAGGAAACAGTGTGCAAGGGAAATGAAAAGTGCATTGTGTGCCTCCGTAAACATGGTGTCTGCCTTAAGGTGAAGATTTCGAGGAGCTGTGGTTTGCTTTTCCAACTTTTGAAGCTGTGCTTTATGTTTACTCTCGATCTAGCTTCTTAGTCACTATCGTCCATGTTTACAGTGTAGTTATGGTCACTGCCAGAGCACTTTTCATCCTACTTGTGCTAGAAGTGCTGGTTTCTACATGATTGTGAGGACAGATGGTGGGAAGTTGCAGCACAAAGCTTATTGTGAAAAACATAGCTTAGAGCAGAGATCAAAGGTTGAAATTTATTTCTTTTTAATTATTTGTCCAGATCAAAATTTCATAGTTTAACATGGTCGGTATACTTAGTCCTGAACTTCATTTATCCTGATTGATTGCTTTTGCTTGCTATATGTGCGCAGGCTGACGTTCAGAAATATGGAGTCGAAGAGTTTAAGAGTCTTAAACAAATCAGGGTAAGTGATGAATCTAAATTGATTTTAGATGGTTCCGTGAATAACTTTTTTTTTTTTTTAATGAAATCAAATAAAAGGTTGTTCATTCTTAATCTAAGCTAACCACTGTGGAGAACTTTATAATTTACTGTTGAGCAGTTCAAGTTGTGTATGCTCACTCATAGGTACTGTCTAATGGCTAATATTCTTGCAAGTCCTCATTGTTTATGTTCATAAAATAAGTACTTGGCAAGTCTATCTCTTCAGACAAGTTAACTAGATTATGTGACAAAGTAATGAAGTGCAGCATTAATTGTAACTTTCAGCCAATCTAGCTGGAAATAAGGTGGTAAACTGGATTAGGCATGGCCTGGTTACATTTTTGGACATTTCCACAAACATTCTGTCCTAGCCGATTTTTGCATGGTCCAACTAAATATTCTTATTGAACTAACAGGATTTTTTTATCTTTTATTTTATTTTATTTTTAAATTTTGAACGACTTGTGTATATTTTGATACTCAGACGTTTTGGGTGCCTTGCAACTACACTAAGCTAGTTTACATAGTCTAAATGTGCTACAAACAACCTTCCCAAATAATTCTTATTTCAATTACCATATATATATATATATTAATAATGAAGGCAAATATTTCCATATTAGTTATTATATCTATGTTGCTTGTCTTATCTATTAACTTCAATCTTTGATTTGCCACGTATGAAAATAGAATACTAGGATGATTTTTAACTGTAAAACAGTCAAGTATAATTTATCATTTCCTATTTTACACAATAGACAATTGAAATTGATCACCAATTGTCGGAGAGGTTTTCTCCGTTATTCATACAGAAAAGGTTGAATTTTTGTGTGTTGTTTCCATCCATCTCTCTGTTCCATTATTTAACCCAAAACTTTCCGAATTCTACCCGGAGAAAGCAGTATACTAGTTCGGAAGAATAGTAGATTTTAAGCTAATTATAGGAAAAATATGGAAGGACGAGACACAGTACCACTTTTGATCCAAAATTAAGCTTCTATTTTAATAAGTTTTCATGGCAATAGTATTATGTCATTTTTCCTTTTTGGGGGGAAAAAAGAAAAAAGAAAAATAAAGAAGTCGCATGATTCTATAAAAGCCTTGAATACTCATCTAGATATCTGCTCCAGAATCTTAGGAGTGACTAAGAGCTTGTTCTCCCTAGATTTGAAACGAATTTTCACACTTCGTAAATAATCTTTCTTTACATATCCACCACACGTTCTCTTCCAACTTCAACACATTCATTTCACATAAATCTCTCTAGAACAATCTCTTATTATCTTGCTCAGGGGCTCATTATGGTCGAAACATTATATTTATGAAGATGGCTGTTATGTCTTTTTTAATTGATTTGCAATATCTGCTGTATATTCTTGGCCCCTTTGCAACACATGTTACTTTGTCAATGTCTTATTTTGGATACAATAATTGGTGTTTCTCCAGAATAGTAGAGTTAAATGAGAAGGGGAAATGTATTCCGATTGGGCTCAAAGTGACATAATTAGTTTGGATAAATACAAAAACCCATTTCCTTTTATGGTAAATGTCTATAATGAAAATGAGGATATTGCCGAACTAAGTAATGGATCATTAGTTATAGTTTTAACGCAAGTTCTTTGTTTGATTGTGTACCACTCGGGGGTTTGAGGAAGGGATGCTAATCTGCTCTAAAGTGATTAGGCCTAGTGATCCGAAATTAGTATCTCAATTGTCACATTCCGAGCCGATTTGACTACTACTCATTTATGTGGTAGTAGGGATTGATGAAGCCTTAATGCGTTGACTTCGCCTTGCGCCTCATCTTGCTGTGGTGCTGACAATGGTATGAAGGGCTTTTGAGCTGGTAATCATGTGTGTTCGTGCTATTTACCTTGAAACCAATTTGCCAGTCACACTATTCTTACCTTTTAACTTAAACCCCTTCAATTTTCTCTGTCGCGAGAAATTTCCTAGTACGTTCTAAGTTGATGTATGCTATAAGTCTAATTAATTTCACGGACATATTTTTTTGGACCCACCGCTACATTCAACTACTACTAATTGGGGGTATGCAAACTCATTCTAATTGGAAATATAAACTGGTCAAACTAAACATTTCATATTTTATGGGATTGACATATAGTACACAATTTTCTTCCGCTACTTCTTACAAGATCTAATTTTATTTCTAAATAGAAATAGATTGCTGACCGGGGTTAAATTTTCAACAAGTTAAATCAAATTGGTAACCATACTACTAGTGTGCTCTTCCGATCTAATAGATTGCTGACCGGGGATAAATTTTCAACAAGTTAAATCAAATTGGTAACCATACTACTACTAACCTCTTACCAAATAAACATAGATGGATTACTCGCTTGTTTTGCTTGACTCATTTTGAGTGCCGGCTATTAAATAGCTATCATGGTTGGGGGTCCACAATAGAAACCAAGTCTATGTAGTCAACAAAATCTTATTAGTTTATATAAGACTTGAGGGAGATTGAGATTGGAAGCAACAATGGGATTTATGTTCAGGATCAATAGATGTCTAATGGGTATTTACTGGGCTCCAGGAAAAGGTAACATAGGATAATTTTGGACAAGATTACGAGCGGTTAGAAACAAATTTATTCCCTACCTTTACCTTTATGAACTTAGCATGGTACGATTGTCATCACTTAGCTTATCTTTGTCCAACGCACAAGAAGACAGACTTGTCTATGAGGAAATGATGATAAAAATACTTCTATACTTGTTTCTAATTAAATCTTTTGCGTGTGGCATGTTATTTATGAACAGTAATTATTATCTTTAATGTTGTCATTGAACAACGTTCAGGTTGGCAATAGTTGACTACTGTCAGCGAGTGTCAACGCAGACTTTGTTGTTTACTCGCCGATTTAAATTGTGTAAATAACTCTCTAATCCTGATAAACGATGTTGAAACACGTGTGTTCTTAATCTGTATCTCAAAGACAATCTTGAGTTACCAGCAGTTGCTCAACTATTGGATTATTGGAGTTATCGGATTATTAGACTAGGATTTATCTTCTTTTTAATAAGAGGGATACTTTCTGGAGCAGTTAAAGTCAGATGAATGAATTCCCTGGGGCAAGCTTTGTGTTGGTATATCATGTATTTGGTGTGGTCGAAGCCATTCCCAATCGAAAAATAACGGGCTATTAGCTCAGTGGTAGAGCTGTGCCCAGATAACTGTATCACTGTGCCTGCCATGTGAATTCCTGCATTTATATTAAAATGAAGGAAGAATTCACAGATTGAGACTGTGTGAGGAGTTTGATGACTGAGCTGGTGATAGGTTGAATGGAACTAGCTAGCTCTTAGAATTTTAGATGGGTAAGCAAATAATTGTTTTTTCCCCTTCTAAATACTCTTTGGTGACGCTCTGGACCGTGCTGTGTGTAATTGAGATTAGTGGTTGCACCAGTGATGATAAAATTCACTGATTGAATCTGCATAAATGGAGAGGAAGAAATAAGCCATTCTTTTAGTAGTTTACAAAGACTATAGGTCTCTCTAGTTCCTGCTTCCCGTTTATTTTGGTCTCTCTGCTTTTTTTTTTTGGGTCTTTCTTCCTTTCTGCTTCTGGTTTGATTAACGGGCCTTTGCTGCTAATCTGTGATCGTGAAGACGCGTCCCTTGGTAATAACTGATGATGGTGATAACAGATGTTGATTCTTTATTCTCTTTAGTCTTTTTGCTTGTAGGTACGTAGAGGTTATAGAGTAACATTACCTTCAGAAGTAGCGCATACTCCATCTCGTTTAATGAATTCAATTTTTGTGCACTCTCTGGAATCTCTAAAATATATGATGAGAATGAATGTGCTTGCTCTTATTTTTATATATCATAATATCTCTGGATCTTTTGTGATCACGAATCTGCTTTGTGTATGGTGTTTTCATAATTGTTTTGCATGTTATTATTTTCATTTTATTTTGAACTCTTTTTTTTGATGGGATTGTTCTCTCTGTACTTATTATTTATGCAGGTTGAATTGGAAAGACTGCGTCTTCTATGTGAAAGAATTGTCAAACGTGAGAAATTGAAGGTAGTCCTCTGCCTCATACTGCTACCATGTTCATGTTTATTATGCTACCACAATCATCTTCACAAAAACATTTTCTGGTCCCTTTCTTTCCTCTCTTAGCTTTCTTTCGAATATAAGCTTGGTGTTGCTGCTGCTGCTATGTATGTCTGTTGAGTTTTGGCCACATGACCTTTAGCTGATTTCATAACCATCACATTTCTCAATCATATTCTTCTGTTATGTACTTTGCAGCGTGAATTGGCTCTTTGTTCACATGATATTCTCGCTTCACGTCGAGATTCTGTTCTAACTGCTTTGGCTTGTCATCCTTATTATCAACCTGACATTAGTTCAGAATCTGCTACGACCTCAATCAAAGGTTATACTGAGGGCTACAAATCAGGGAGTGAAACAGTTCAGAGAACAGATGATGTAACAGTAGATAGCACAACTATAGGTAAAAGGCGCGTTAAGCTTCCTGTGTCTATGGACAGTGACCGGAAGACAGATGACAGTTCTACATCTCAAAATATTTTAACGTCAAAACCTTTGGAGAGGATTTCCTTTTCTGGGAAACAAATTCCACAGAGACTTTCTATTGCATCACGGAATGTTTCAGATGATGGGGATAAGAGGTCTAATTATAGAAAAGTAAGTTTTTATTTGTGATGAGGTCGTTGTGATTTGTTGTCCTCTATTTTATTTATTTATTTATTTTTTGTGTTGGGGTGAAAAATATTGATGACTGCTGAAAATATTGCAGTATACTGAGACATTTGAAAAAGAGTTGGTGATGACATCAGATCAGGCATCCATGAAGAATCAGCGGTTACCTAAAGGATTTGTTTATGTTCCCATGCGATCCCTTTCCAAGGACAAGGAGACTACTCCAGATTCAAGTTCACTAGAACCAGCTGAGCAAAATGGATAGGCTTGATTCTTTTAGAATATTAGATATTGCATTGTTGGATGTCAGAATATTGTCCGCGGAACTCTTATTCTTGGCACTACTATGATGTACAGTGGCAAGAATTGTCGGCCGCTCCACTTTGTGCTTGGGGCAAGAAAGGTTTATATCTTTGTTGTACATGCATTGTCAGAGTACACTGTACAGAGGGGGTGGGGGTTTTAACCATGGCATGTATCTCAAGCGGTGTAATTTGTTTAGTTAGGTCTTTTTTTCTTTTTCCCCTCTTGGTTCCATTTTTTTTTTCTCCTTTTTCTCTCTAAACCAAATTTTGGTTTCGTGGAAGGGGCAATGGGAGCTATGCTTCTTGTAACTGTATACATCTGTTGGAAGGTACTTGCCTTAGATGCGGGCTTTGTAAAGTTGGTGTGTAAATATGAACTCGATGGCCAACATTTGAAAAGGATATTGGCCCAGCAGAAATTGGTAATAGGTCAAACATAGTTGTTAGCTTCCTTATTGGTCACAACTGCACTGCAAATTGTTTCTCGACTTGTAATGAGCGCTTATAACAGGTCAGCTCTCTTGTAAATGGAGCACAGAATGTTGGCCGTCATCATATTCTCATGTGTGGTTTGTATGATTCATTCATATTCTCATGTGTGGTTGCATGATTCATCACGCATTTACATATTTCTGAACAGTGTTCATAATGTGAATTCTGCCATGTTTTCGCTATTGAATTCCTTGAGCGTTAGAAATTTGGAATCAAATTTATGCGAAGAGAGATGGGTCTTAGATTTCCTTGGTTCTTCTTTCGTTTTCAATTCAAAATTTAAAGTTACCCACAGTGATTATGCGTAAATGTCCTGAGACTCACGTGGTCTAGTAAAACTTACACGCCTTTGAGTAATGATGATTTGATTTTTCGCTCCCACATTTGCTTTGTAATGTTCAAAGCAAAATACTTATGATTTAATTCGTAGTTTTTTTTCTTCTCATTAATTTTACAGGGTGGATGGTTTTTTTGTTCTCCAATTAAACTATTTTTTGAAAGTGATTGATTATCAACATTTTGTGGGAGTATACGTCTTCCTGCAAATAATCTCACTACAAATCAAAATTCTTGGTGTAGGTGTATATATTATGTATTCTATATATATATATATATGTATCATATTTCATCTCATGATAAATGGTCATTTAATATTCCATCTTGTGATAAATGGTCATATGATAATGTCAAGTGCAGCCACTGGATAAAGGAGTAGCACAACTGGGCAATGCAACAAGATAATTGAGGGAAATAATTTAAAATCAGATCTGGGCACTGCACGTTGATCTCACGGGCCAATTCAGAACCCCTCCCAAATAATGTGGCATGGCCAAATGCTAAACGAAATGACACTATACGTCTGGTATCGTAATGACATATACTGTAATATGACATAATATCAACCAGTAATGTGAGCGGATTATTATTTTTAGAAATTATATCTATATGTTTAGTGATATAATGACACTAAATATTAGGTGCTTAATCAAAATCACCCCAGTACACGGCACGTATTGGTGTGGTATTATTTACTGTGCATGTCTGATTTTATCAAGAAAGCATACTATATTTTATCAAAATGTGTGTGTGTGTGTGTGAACTAATCAAATTTCTTCTTTTTTTTTATTTTTTTTGGCAAACAGTTAATCAAATTTCTGGATAAATAAATTTGCCAATATATATATATATATGCTAACTAATCAAAATTCGTTGTCTTTTTCTTTTTGGCAAACAATTAATCAAATTTCTGTTTGATATCGTTTATAATTAGATTGGTTTATAATGTATTTTGAAATTTGAATTTTTGATACACTTGTCTTATTTTCATTGGTCAAATTTTATTGAAAAGTGAAAAATTATTATTTAATGTGATGAATGTATAATGTGTCAATAGGACAAAATGACAATTATTATAAAAAATTTAAAATTCAAAATGTATTTATTAACGAATTGATTACAATTTATGCCAAGCGGCCCCTAAATTTGCCAAAAAAAAACAAAAAGAAAAAATTCGTTGTCTTGAATGTTCCCAACCCAAAAAAAAAAAGAAAAAGAAAAAGAAAAACACAAATTTCGTTGTCTGGAAACTGAAAGATACGCGGGAATCGATTAACGTACTCATTGTCAGAGGGTTATCTTTGATCGGATCAAAGGTTCTGATTTTAGGATTGGATTACAGGATCATAGTTGAAACCTGTTATTGTAAATGGATTTAGGTGAGTTGTGGGCCATATTCGGACCCGGAGTCGCCGGCGCAGTCTTTGGTGCTGGCTGGTGGTTCTGGGTGGACGCCGTCGTTTGTAGCTCGGTCAAAGTTCCCTTTCTTCACTACCACCAGGCACGTTCTTTACCTTTTCATTGCTGGAGTCTTTCTTCTTCGATTCAGTGAATATAGCGTTTTAAATTTAGTGAATGCTCCTTTCTTCTTTTTTCCCTTAAATTTTCCACTTCAAATTTATTCTTTTCTGATTTAGCATCTCGCAATTGCAGGAATGTTTGCTTCTTTGGCTGCTTTGATATTCAATTCTGTTGAGAAAGATAACATTGATCAATACTCCCCTTATGATGAGGGCGGGTGGAGGATAGTTTCAATATTGGTATTAAAAGATTTCTATGTTCCAAATTGTATCAAAAAACAAAGTGGGTTTCATTTTAGGATGTCAACATATCAAGGGTAAAACAAAAGAGAACAAGATAAATAAATATATTTAACTTGTTCTAGTTCTAACTGGTATTCAGTAATATTGAGTAATTGTATACTCTGGTAATTTTGCCCAATCAGCCAGAAGAAAAAATTCAAGTTAGCATTTGGATATTCATTAATTAGCAAGTGCGAATATATATATATATATATTTTTTTAATCTGCATTATGTTCTCGATTTAGTTCTGTAGTTTGTAGAATAAGAAGTTTTAACTTTTTTAGATAAACGGGAGTCATTGTTGCTCACAAATTTGCAAATGAGATAATTATCTGTAATTCTGTATCAACAGTTTAGTTTTGTCGGCAGCTTCAATTGCGTTTCATGTTTGCATTTATTGACAAAATGTTAATTTAACTTTAAGACTTTAGGACAGCGGTGGTGTGTTTGAGTTCTTTTGTTGGATTCTGACATTTTTTGTTTGCTGGTAATTGAAGCACTAGCTTGAATAGGGCGCTGGGTTGTGAAATTTTGATTCTGTTTGTCCTTGCTGAATGGAAAATAAATGAGGAGAATGCCAACTTTCATTATCCTTTTCATGGTAACGGTGATTCTGCTTAGTCTGTGATGGAATATAGACATTTATCAGCTTATGCCAATTTTTGTGCATTTATTTAACCTTTAGGCTGATAGTCCCTGATGAAATTTAAGGTGTCAAACAAAATAGCAACTCAATTTGCATAACAGTCTGCTATCTTTTAATTTGGATGTTCATGCCTTGTTCTTTTTGTGTATTCCACCTTTCTGGTTCTATGAGTTAAATGAAGTCTTGCAAACTCGAATCCTCGAGACTTATTTGCTTAGTGCCAATATTCATGAATACCATAATAAGTATGCAGCCATTTGTTTGCTCTTTCTACAGTCATGTATGTGTTGTAGATTATGGATATTATGAATCACAGTATTTTAGCTTCTTTATAGACGGTGTTAAAGAAGTTACCAACTGATCCTGTTCCTTCAACTGCAGGAGCAAACTTTGGCTTTTCCTTGCATATGTCTTATCCTTTGTATCATTGGCAGCTTCGGTGGGCCTATTGATACAAGATGCTCTGGTAAAGTCTGGCCCTTCGGCGTGGACAGGAGTTGCAGGTGTTCTCCAGTGTGTGTTTGTATTAATAAGGTACACCATTTTGGTTTCGATTTTTGTTATTTGAATAGACCATATCATCTTTTCACTAACTTCCCTTCCGGTTATCAAATTGTGACGTTTTTATGGTCACACATTTTGCAACATCATCTTTCACAAAATCACTTCTCAATAGACAAATCAATCACATACTTGTGCTAAGTTGATTCTGAGTATTTCTTTGAGTCGAATGATAATTGATAGTGCTTAGAAAGGGGGAAAACATTAAAAAAGAATCATGCAAGTCTATATTAAGCCCAATATTCAGTTACCAGTGATTTAGTACCACTAGTATGACTTGCTCAAGATATCTTGCCTTTTCACTTCTCCTGCATGTGCACTCCATATTTATGATTTTGTATGCTGACTTTCTCTGCAGTGGGCTGATGTATTGGATTTCTAATTCTGGTTAAAATGGCACGCACAAAACCCTCCCATTGTCATTGCTTGTGAGCGTGAAATCGTGTACAGGTATGTTCATTATTTTTAGCAGGATTAAAGAGTTATCAGTTCTGTAACCGGTATGCGAGGACAATCAGAAATTGAAGTGTAAAATTAAATGAATGCAATCTCTTATAAAGCAGTAGAGAATCTATTTCTTCATTTAACACAATGTAAACTTCTTGTGTGATTAACAGATAAAGCGCAAGAACAAAAACCAGATCTGATGTTTTATTCGGAAGGTTGAATCTAGCATTCACTGAAATTATTATCAATTTGTTTGCAAAAAAAAAAGGAGGATAATATGCATAATATCTGGAAATGATGTTATCAGCAGCAAACATATATATAACCAAACGTACCTGAATAATATAATTCTCTATATATTTGGGAGTATTAGATAAGAGAGGTAGCTTTTTGGGCAACTACACATTTCAAACACTTAATAAAACCTTGACCTTTCAATCTTCTTCAATTATTGTTATTATAATGAAAATCAAGTATCCATGCACCATAAGCTGTGTGCTACATTTCTGCTGTAGCTTTTGAACTTAGGAGAATTTTGACACCAATCAGATGGAGGTGCTTGCCTGCAACCGCATTTTGTTCTACAAGCAAAGCAAGGCTTTCCGCATAATTATATATCTGGGTCGAGCATAGGAGAATATTGCCTGGAAGACCGATATCCTTAATCTGTTTAGTCCTTAGATCATAGGTCACTAGCTTGTACAAAAATCTCCTTTCTTCTGAGGACAACAAAAGTTTACCGTTCTTCCACAAATCTAGCAGATATTCACTTGTTAGCTCTGCTTCCAAATCCAAGTAGGTAGCCTCCGTTTACCATGAACTACTACACCAAGTAATTCCCCTACTTCTCAAATAGATCACTTATTATTATCCGCCCGTGGTAAATCATCTGGTAACAACATTACATTGAAAACCTCATCCTCCATGCTAAGTGATGTGATGAAATTATCACGGAGAGGGTATTCCTTGTCCTCGACAAGGAAGTGCACACTACCTTTTATGAAAGCAGGAGGTAGCGCAAAGAACTTGATTCTGTGTGAGCTATCAAAAGGCTTTCTTCGCCATGTACCTGTTCTCAACGAGTAAATTTCATGCTGTATAGTAGTATCTGAATAAGCAATATTAAAATCAGTTTGTACAAATCTCACAACCTTATAATCACAACGGTATAATGTTTTAGGCTTAATGGTAGGAGTGGGTAACATCACATGTTCCACAATATAAAATGTTGGAAATAGCTCCAAATCCAAAACAATAGCATAATGTTTTAGGCTTAATGGTAGGAGTGGGTAACATCACATGTTCCATAATATAAAATGTTGGAAATACTCAAAATCTGACTTAAAGATCATAATGCATAAGCGTAACAACCCGTCAATGATGCCTACCATGTGATCTTGAGACGCATATGGAGAATTGAAGGGAAAATGAACTTCTGAAGAAGAGCTTAACTAGAGATTCTCCTCATCTTTAAAAAAACAGTAGTGCGCTTTTTCGTCACCGATGTCATCTCTTCTTACTAGGAGTTTGCTTGCACTTTTTGAAAAGTGCAAGGACATGAATTCAGGACTAGTGATGAGAGAACACCATGATTTACAGACTGTGGTGAAACGAAGTAACGGTTTTACAGCTAATGTTGAGAGAATTTCAATTATGACTTCTTCGGGCAGGTGGTTTAACATGAGTGCCATCTAATAGGAAACAACACAAGAATTAGGAGAATCTGCAAGAATTATCAATGGGCGTTGTGGGAGTTTTCCACTTTTCCTTCTGTTTCAATTTATGTACTTATAACCCATTGTCATTAAATTTTCGTTTTCCCCACCCCATTGATTTTGCATTTAGATAGAATATTCTTATAGTTATAACTAAATATTATTATTATTATTATTATTATTATTGTTGTTGTTGTTGTTGTTGTTGTTGTTGTTGTTGTTGGGAGATATAATAATAATTGAATAAAATTGACTACGATTTGAATTCACCCTATCGAATTAATGTTGAAAACTCCAAATCAAGAAAGAAAATTAATTAACCCGGTATATCGATTACAAAGTAGTGCTGTCAAATAATTTAGATACGAAAGAACTAAAATAATCAACACTGGTTATTTGATCCGAGTTAGAGTCAAAATCTCCACCTCTATGATTCCCAACTTGTATTCAAAAGATAATCAACACTGACGCTAGAGAGTTCTAGTTGTAGAATAGAATACAATGAAACTAGGTAAGACTTGAATAATTTTGTATATAACATGGTTTAGATGTGGACCGAGAATGGAGATTGGCACAAGAATTACTTGAATAGCGACACCTTCCTTGGAGAGTTAAATGCAATATTATAGAGTACTATTTACTTTTGGTGACAGTCATTTCTTATTTACTCAAAATGTTCAAATTGTATTTTTCCGAGTTCCAAGAGAAAGTTGAAGGAAACTTTTGGTTTATAATAATGTAGAACAGAGGACGTTGGATCTTGGTAGTGACTTACCAAACATTATTGTATCCATACTCAGCTACGAGACACAGAGAGAGATAGAATGGAATAATTAACATCTCCATAGCAATTACTAAATAGTAAAGTAGAAACTGATACGCCGCTGTAGTAAAGTTAGTATTAATAATACATATATTTCTAAAGCAGGAAACTAACAAGTAACAATATGATAATATGCAACCTTTATTGGTCTATAATTCATCGTGTATTTGTTCTTCAGCAGGGAATCTGACTTTCGTAGCACAATCAAGTAACTCATAATGTCCAGGCTTCTAGCTTTGATCTACACAGTCGGTCAGTGTTCCAGAAATTGTAAAACAAAAGTGGATTTCCAATAGCTGGGAATAAGAATTATTGTCTTCATTACACTTCACATCCGGTTTTTAACCACTTGTGCTTTCAATTGTTTTAGTGAATGATCAAAGCGGTATGTGACAATAACATGTTGAAGAAGATTATACATCATCTTGTTTCAGTTTTCTGTCTTGTTGGGATTTTGATAAGTGATCATATTTCGATTTGAATCCATGGGCCAAAGGCCATGGATCGTGAACTCTTGGGGAATTGGATAGGTACAGTCCCTCGTTGACCCTTTTTCATTGCAATAGGAAATTGGCCATTGCAAACCCAGTTTCCAGTACGCAACCGGTTCTGGCGCCTACAATATTCAAAAAGTGAAAAACAACAGAAATAGTTTGGAAAAAAGAAGATCAAGAACTCAGACGGCTAAAGCAACTCACCGGTTTTGATCCGGGCAGAGAGATCAGAATCAAAAGCAAGGGAATCCAAGACCCTGCAAATGAAGTTTCTAACTCCATATCAATTCATGTATGTATTATACAAAAACAAATATATTCATTATCTTCGTGAATAACTTGCATCAATCTCAATATCACAGTAATATAGGCAAATTTAAACAAATTCAGAAATCAGCGTGTCAAAAATCTGAAGGAAAGAAAAGAAAAATTCAGAAAATAGAGAACATCAAGAAGCAGGATATTATGCTCTCTAGGGAAAAGAAAAGGCATAAAGAAGCTTGTTTATGCTCAAAATTTGTATCAATCTCATTCAAAAACTAATGTGCAAACACTTTTAAAATCAGTGGGTAAACAAATTTGAGGGAAAGAAAATGACGAGAATCAGATCATTAGAAGAAAATAGAGAACATCAGGAAACAGGGAATGTCCATTAGGGAAAAAGAAAGAAACAGGAGAGAAGTTTTTCATACTCATAACTTGCATAAATCTCAGTGACAGACTATTGTGCAAATCAGAAAACTTGAGAAATCAGCATGTTAGAAAATCTGAAGGAAAGAAGAGAAAAAGAAAAGTTGAACAGATGAGGAGAAGAAAACAGAAACAGAGAAGCTTTACCGCATGCCAAGTTTCAGAAATTGCTCCATCATGAAAATAAAATCAGCAACGGTATACAAGCAAAACTCCCAGCAAACTCGTCAATTTATACCCAAAGCAAAACATCATACGTCATCGCATTGCATAGGAATTGCCATTTTCATCTGTCATTATCAATCAACTTTGATAGAATTTAATAGCAAATATAGACATTAAATTACTTTTATTCTGTAGCCATTGGTAATGGAAATGCCACCCCTAGTCCACTTTTTTGTAGCCACTAAGAATGGAAATATTGCTATTGTGACTTATTATTCAACCCACGTCTTCAAATTCAATTGGCATATAATAAATATCACAAACTACCGCAAAAGGTTTAGTTTGTGGCTGATCGTAGGAAAATTTGCAGGGAACCAAAGGTCGCATGGTTCATAATTATGCATATTTAGGCTAAAAGCTATCCTTGGTTTGAAACTAATGTGAGATTCATTTGCTGTTGAATATCCACCTTATATTATGGAGGACAAATTCGAATCGAATTTTGCTATCTAAGTTGATTTGTCAAATGCAACCTTCTAGTATTATGGAAGATGGTAGAATTTACATGCAAAGGCGTTAGAATGAAGTAGAAATTCATTGGTGTAAATTAGTTGAATTTGGCAAGCAATAAGATGGAATTATTTTGTATGCATGTAACCACCACATGCTAGCTGGAAATTGCAAGGAAGCAAGCTGGAATTGAACAATGTATTTGCTGGAATCATCAACCGCCAAATTGAAGAAGACAATTTTGAATTGAAGTTTGACCACCATAAACCGCCAATCCATGCATGCAATTTCCTATACATATGGCTTAGTGGATTGTCATATTATGTTATGGTTAATGACAAAATTAGTGCCTTTACGAAGGTGAAAAACCATAGAGATGTCGAGTGCCTGTATTTGAGAGAAATAGAGAGAAAAAAGTGAGGAAACTCTATATTTGTGTAGAAAGAGAAATAGAGAGATTTAGTCCTCTAGTTAGCCAATAAAATATTTATTTTCTTGAGGTTGTCGTGTCATTTGTAAAGTCTCTTTTTGTTAGAAAAGAGAAAAGTGGAGTAACCCATTTGTTGATATCAATATAGCATTGATTCTTGGCTTTGTCTATATCCCATTTTGTCACACAAAGAGGGAAAAAAAAGGAGTTTTTCCCAACATTTGCAATGTAAGTATTTCATATTGTTTCCTTGGACATGATTGATCAATCCTGCTGCTATACTTTGTCTTTTAGCATCAGGCAAAGAACCCATTCTCAGCTTCTTAGTAACACTGGTTGAAGAAACTCGTTGTGCAATCCAGTCCTCCTAAGTGCAATGTGGCTTAAGTTGATGATCTGGTGCTGACACTGAGTCTTCTGAACTAAAAGGAGACAGCCAACCTTTCTGCAGCCATTTTAAACAACTCCAGTCCCAACAGCCTGAGAATCCAGATATGATAAAATTAATTAACTACAAAAGCTTGACAACTATATATATATATATAATTATAAATAATTCTTTACGGGAGATACATGATAGCCTCTGTAATCAGCTGGTCGACGCATTGTTACATTCCATGAGATAAAAACATTTAGCCATTAATTAGCTTTAAAACATGAAAACTAAAACACCAACAAGATAGTCAAGTAGACGTCAATTGGATTTATAAGCTTTTTACTTCAACCAACAAAATATTATGACTAAAGTGTGGAAATGACATCATATGGATCGGGGGAGGAGCCTTTCATGACATCCTCAAAGTCCTCCAAGACCCAGTGGAGTCTACCTTTCATGAAAACTTTAGTACTCGAAAAAGTCTTGTTTCTTCCATAAGTATCATTGATGTGCATTTTTCGTCATGTGCCGGAATTCAATGAGTAAATTTCGTACTCCACTATCATGTCTAAGTTAGCAAGACCCGTAGGTACAGTCCTCACAACCTTATAATCGAAATATGTAGCAGCACCTAACCCAAGAGAGAAGTTTGTTTCAAACATTAATGGGTAATACCATGTGCTTTCAAATACTAGTGTTCCATAGTATAATATATGTTGGAAAGATGAAAAATCTGAATCCTTTTCGGCCTATCTGCATAAGCACAAAAATCCATTGATACTACTGACTATATAATAAGCAGAATAATATTTAGAACATAAAGGAAAATCGAGTTCTGATATGATGAAGAGTTTTCTAACATGAGATTCTCCTCATCTTTGAACAATGTGTAGTACTGGTGTAAAGTATCATGTAATAAGTTGCATTTTTTGAAAGCTGCAACGACATGAATTCAGGACTAGCTATGAGATAGTGGCATGATTTGGACGGCGGTGAAACGACTTAAAGAGGTAATTTTGAAAGAATTTTCATTTATAATATCTTCAGGTAGGTAGATTGACATGAGTGCCAATTCAATTGCGAACCAGTAACCACAGGAATTGGAGGAATTCAGAAGAGTAATCAATTTCTATAGTCATAAGAAAAGAAAATTCAGAGAAATAATACTAAGATTTATTTATACTGAACAGTGAGCCAACTTCATGAGAAAGCGATCAAGATTAGGGTTAGCATAAGAGCATCTTCAATGGATATCATGTATTGCTATTAATGTGGCATGGCAACAGAAGGTAGTCTTGCGTGACGTGGCCTAAAAGTCCATTAAGTGAAGAGGTACAACTCAATTACCACTCCAATACACCATGTCCAACCCATGTCAAACAATCTATTTGTTGGGAAAAGAAATATTTAAAAAAATAAAAAGAAACGGAGAGAGGCTGGGGAAATAAAGCTGGACCCCATTGTAATGTAGTCTCACAGAAGGTCTCAAACGAGATCCTCTGCTAGACCAAGTCTGGTTTTTTATCTGGCCAACTGAGTAGCAGCACATTGTTCCATGCCAGTGTGCGTTGGAGAGGGCCGTTTGGGCCAAAAATGCATTTGCTTATGTGGCGGTCACTTTTTTCCCAATACAGCAAAATATTGGAGATGCACTAAGAGAGACAAAAGTCACAACCGCTTTTGTGTTCCCAATCTAGCTAATGATTTGACGTAAAAAATATTCAAGAGTACCTATTATGATGCTCCAACTTACGTGTATGTTTTTAGACCTCATTTTTTGGACTCTTAAATCTATATATGTGTTGTTGATTAGTTTAGAATGTTGTATTAACATACTCTTAAAGTACAAGATATCTTATCTGGTTTGACAGTAAAAAGAAGATAAATTGGTTAGAATTACTATTTCCGCCCTACTCTTGTAATCCACTTTTTCCATTTTTTTTGTTCACTTATAGAGTAAATATTGTTTTCTTACTAAAAAGTTTATTCTATGTTACTTTATAAATATATTTTTATTTAATGTTATAGTAGTCTTAACTTATTAATTTAAAAAAAGTAATGATAAACTTTTAAATTGGTTCACTAATTAGTTCACCTGCTGTGTATTAATATAAAAGGTAAAACTACTAATTAAAGCATTTAAATAATTTGAGTTTTAGATATTTCAGGATTAAAATTGTAAACTATTGAACTAATTAATAAACCAACATGGAGGTATATCATTACTCTTTAAAAATATCAAGACCTTTGTAGTTTAGTAGTATCCTTGTTAGTTATTTACACACATTACATATTCGATTCTTTTACTCTACAATCTCCTTGTAATGTTAAAAAGAAATTATTAATTTAAATATTAGAATGTGTTGAGAATTGATTTTGTAAAAAAATAATCTTTTAATATGATGTGTAATTGATAAGTAGAGAAACGTCTATCAACACTACTTTCTACTCTCAAATCTATATATATATACACACACACACACATTAAAGTAATTTAGTTTTCATTTCCCATTTTCTCACCCAAATCACTTTCTAAATCTGGTTATTGCATTTTGGTCATTGGTTTAACATTTAATCCTAGTCTTTGATTATTTTCTTCTTTTTATTATTTTCATTTATTTTTTATTTTTTTATCTTAATATATTACTTTAAATAGAAAAATCACAAATAGATAATTTTAATAATTAAATCAATATCTTAGTTTTTCTATATATAAGTTCCCTTATATCAAAGGAAACTTTCACATATTACATCTTAATAATCATAATAATACATGCAATTATACAGAGTATCACTTGTAATCGGTTTTCTATACCTTTTAAAAAAAATTTTGAATTCGGTTTTCTTTTTTTTTAAATAGTTTTAAATCTTTGTGATTTTTAAAAATTTTTAATATAATGTAATTCATTGATATTTATGCAAAATTCACAATCTGAATTCGTTTTTTTTATCTTCTTACTATTTTCATTTATTTTTTAGCTTTTTATTTTAATATATTATTACCTTACATAGAGAATATCACAGATAGATAATTTAAATAGCTAAGTCAAGATATTAGTTTTTTTATGTAAGTTCCCTTACATCAAAGGAAATCTTCACATATTTTAACTTAATAACCACTTAAATTCAATTTTCTACATCTAGAAATAATAATAATTAAATTTAATTTTTTTAACGGTTTTAAATTTGTATGATTTTTAAATTTTATTTTATGTAATATAATTCATTGATATTTTTTTCAAAATTCACAATATGAATTCGGTTTTTTTATCTTTTTAGTATTTTCATTTATTTATATTTTTTTTCTTAATATATTACCTTACATAGAGAATATCACAAATAAGTAATTTAAATAACTAAATCAAGATCTTAACTTTTCTATATAAGTTCCCTTACATCAAATAATACTTTCACATATTTTATCTTAATGATCATAATGCATATAATTATATAGATTATTACTTGAATTCAGTTTCCTACGTCCTTAAAAGAAAAATTATATTTGATTTTTTTGAACAGATCCAAAATTTCTTAGATTTTTAAATTTTATTTTATGTAATGCAATTCATTGACATTTATACAAAATTTACAATATGAATTTAGTTTTTTTTATCTTTTTTTTATTTTTCATTTATTTTTTTCGTCTTATCTTAATATATTACCTTATATAGAAAATATCAAAAATGGATAATTTAAATAACTAAATCAAGATCTTAATCTTTCTATATGAGTTCCCTTACATCAAAGGAAACTTTCACATATTTTATCTTAATAGCCACTTGAATTCAGCTTTTACATCTAAAAAAATAGTAATAATTGAATTCAATTTTTAAACAGCTTTAAATTTGTGTGATTTTTAAATTTTATTATCTCTAATGTAATTTATTGATATTTATGTAAAATTCATAATATGAATTTAGTTTTCATTTAGGAATAAAATGGGAATCCCATATTAGTAATTTAGTGAAAAAATTGAGAATATATATCTATATTAACGTACTTGGAGAAGAATTATGTATAATAGAGCCTTGACTTACGGGTCTTGGGTTTTCAAAAAGTTTAAAATTTTAATGGATAATTATTGAAAAATATTTATTATGAACTATATCTGTGTTTATCTCAAACTGTCAGATTATTTTCTGGATTGGTTCCAATATTTGTCAATTCATGATTTTTTGAATTGATTTGGTCATGACGGTTCAATTTTTTAAAAATTGATTAAATTATGTTAACATATTAAAATATCTAGTCTCTAAAAAATGTATGTTATGAAAAATTAAATATCATTAATATATATTACAAAAGTTAAAAAAAAACAAATGGGGCAATAAATAACATGTGTATTTTGTAGAAAAAGTTAGTGCTCACTCAGAGACAATTTTATATAGATATTTTGAGAGTTGTAAAATAAAAATATCTGAAAATTATGATATGTATTAAAGATGACAAAATAATAACTTCTACTATAAATGTTGTAATCTATATTATCGTTCATCATTTACTCTTGCTAAATTTATCGGATGTAGCATATTTTCCCGTGTATTACACACTGACAATCTACTACAAACTATGTACAAAAACTTTCTTCAATGTTTTTCTTAGGTTTTTTGTGTAAACAATTTTTTATCTTTATTAATGAAAGATATCGCATTACCGGTAGTAACTATATTGTTTTTCTTTACGCACACATAAACGGTCAAATATTATAATTTAAAATTTTTTTATACTATCGTGTTTAATCTTATTGAATTGCTTATATTACGGGGTATTATCATCCCGTGCAACGCACATGTGAAATGCTAGTTTTAAATAATAATAACAAATCTTTTTCCCTTTTTTTCCTGAGCAATAAATAATACCAACTCTTAGAGCACTACTTTCTCAATAATAATCTATATATTAATAATAAGAAACTTGTCTAGCGTTGTAATTTTCAGCCATTGGCCTGACATCATAAGAATACTAGTGATGTCATTGATGACATCACTGATGAATAATAATTAAATTTGTTTCATATTTTTTAATGTTTCCCTACTTTCTTTTTTTATTTTATTATCTATTTTTTGAATGATTAAGAATATCTTCTTAGAGAAATTCATAAGAATCTCTTTGGATAATTATAATTTTTATTCTGATTATATTGGATAACAATTAAATTTGTTTTACATTATTTTTTAATTTTTCCCTAATTTATGTTTTTATTTTATTATTTATTTTTTTGATAATTAAGAATATCTTCTTAAAAAAATTCATAGGAATCTCTTTGGATAATTATCAATTTTATTTTGAATGTACTAGATAACAATCAAATATGTTTTACATTTTTAAAATTTTTCCCTTCTTTATGATAAAATAACTTAAATATTAAAATAACTTCCATGAATTTTCGTCTTTAAAAAAAAGATTATTTTTTGTGTGTAATTAATAATCTCTTTCTTAAAGAAATTTACAATAAATAAATTTCATTAAAATTTATTCTGATTAAGTGTTTATATTAATTTTTTATTATCTCTTTTGTGTTCCCTTTAAAATTTTAATTTTTTAAACACGTTTTACAATATAATCGATTGTTTATTTGATTAGACAAAGTTTTTTAGGTTAATTTTTTTATTAAACAATTATTATTGTATTTTAAAAATAATCTAATGCCAGATATATATAACATCAAATGATCTATTGTGATTTTTCATGCGGTGTATCTCAATGTATCATATGACACCAATAACATACTATATTACATGATATTAAATCAGAATTAATTGTGACTGTTAAATTAACTATATATTACTTTTATTATATTTAATATATGTTCGATTGAGATTAACTATACGTTGATATTGAGTTCTCTTATTATTTTTGTTCTCTCTGTACAATATACGGGTGAAAATTCTAATAATAATAATAATAACAATAACAACATAAAGAAAGAAGTAAAGAGAAAAATAAAGTCGCCAAATAAGACAGTCGTCCAGTCAGCACTCCAACATGGCACCGCGTTTTCTCCTCCGACGCCTCTTCTTTACCACCCACTTTTCTACTACTTTCCCCGAAATCTCTCACGATTTTCCCCAAATCTTTATGCACAGAAGTTCCAATTGGGTAAACCCTCAGATATAATCCCAAGCACTCCAAAAACCCTGTGACAGAGTTTGAAAATCGGTAGAAAAGGAGGTACATATTTAACGATTAAGCTGAGAATTCTTGTTTCGATTCATGGATTTGACTCTACATCATCACAATGCATCGCATACCAAAGATCTTCGTTTACAGTTCTGAGCGCCGTAAAAGTCGATCGGGCTCCGGCTCCGGTTCTGGTTCTAGTCGGGGCCGCCCAGCTGCTAAGCCGATTCCGAGACTACAGCGGCTTAACGCCGTGAAAAATATTGACTATGAGTACGTTCCTTCGACTTCCTCAGCTCCGACATTATCGGCGTCTTGTTCGTCAGAAGAATCTTTACGAGGGCGGTCACAAGAATTTTACAGTGGTCAGACGAGCTTAAGAATAGAAGGGATTGATGGCCAGTTTGAATTTATCTGTGAAACGCTGGGATTTTCTGGAATCGAGGATTTTGGGATACCTGTTGCCGAATACGAGGCCATGAAGGTTAGATCTAATGTTGCTGTCGCTCCTCTTTTAATTAATCAGGAAAATGAGGACACAAATGGCAGTGTCCTTGAATTTTCCAGTGGTAGTGGTAGGATGTCGAGTTTAACCAATCAGAAAAATGAGGATCGTATTGACAATGCAATTGAAAATCCCAGTCATAGTTGTAAGAAGGTTCTTGAGGTAATTGATCAGAAATTTGAGGGTAATGGCATTAAGGATTTGGGAATTTTAAATAGCGGTAAGGGTACTCGTATTAGCATTATTAGTCAAAGTGATGATGATGGTCTATGTGAATTATCAAAGAGGATAGGGAGTAGTTCAAGGATAAGTAATCTGGCTTTCAAGGACAGTGCAAGTAATAAGTTGGAGGAAATTTGTGGTAATGGTATTAAGGGCGTGCGGCCACCAGTACTTGCACCGCCACCTGCAATGACTTTGCCAGTCATTGATAATGAGTGCTCAACTTGGGACATTTTTAATTCATTTGCACCAGACTTTGATAAAAACTTTTCGAGGTCTGGTAGGGCATTATTCGCAGAAGAGGATGAACATGAAACTGGAGAAGTTGAAGGGAGAAGGGATGAGGAGGATTTTCTGAGAAGGAGAAGGTTAATGATCCGAGAAGAGAATGGTATGTTATCTGGATCATGTTCATTTACCACGACTTCGAATGATGATGATTCTTCAAGTACCACTACGGAGCAAACATCCTATGTATCACCCAATGGGAGATTTGGACGAATTATTGTGGATTGGCAGAAGGGAGAGCTCTTGGGTTGTGGGTCATTTGGATCTGTTTATGAAGGAATTGCCGAGTAAGTGCTCTGCTCAGAACTTTATTTATGACGTCCTGGGTTTTCATCTTATTTTTAAAATATTTGAACTTCCATAGTTATTTGTTCTGACTGCATAGAATCTTTTGGACTGCTATTTCTTATTTGTTTTGGCACCAAATGATCTAGAGAATCATTCATCAAATAATGAAGCTCTAGATTCTGTTGTAGATTTGAAAAGGAATTTGTAGATTTGAAAGATTTCCTTTCCTTGCAATGGTTTGGTTGCTTCAGTAATAAAGACTTCAATAGCTACTATCATGGTTTGGTTAACAGATTCCAATTGATGCAAATAAGGTTACCGTCAGACAATAACTTTTCCAGATGTATTTGTGGGAAGTTGATCCTTACATTTTATTTATATTTTCTGATGAAGGACCTATAGCTTGTTCTTGAAAATAACTCAAACTTAGAAAAGTTGAACTTAAATAACTCAAATGTGGAAAAGTTGAACATTCAACAATAATAAAGTGAATAAAAGTTCAGTATTTGGTAATATTATTGCACTGTTCTCTCCCTCTTTCAGTAAATATTATTTTGTTCAAAAGGTTTGCACTTGATCTACAGGACCACAAACTCCAATGTAATGTGTTTTTCTTTTTCTTTTTCTTTTGCTTAAATAATTAGCTTAGCACTTCTGGTATTGCTATTTTTTGCAGTGGTGGTTTCTTTTTTGCTGTAAAGGAAGTATCTTTGCTTGACCAAGGAGATGAAGGAAAACAAAGGATTATTCAGCTTGAACAGGTAGCTGCTTCTAGCTTCATTTGCTCAATGCCTATGATAATTATTTGTTGCTAAAACTATCCATATTTCTCCCTACTCTTTGGTTTTTTAATATACAAATTCTCTTACTCCATCCAGGAGATTGCTCTTCTTAGCCAGTTTGAGCATGAGAACATTGTCCAGTATTACGGCACAGAGAAGGTGATATTCTCTTGTGCTAATTATTCATTCATTTGACTATCACTGTTGTCCTCGTTATAGTTTTTTGTCTGGAGAGTGGCGGATAGCATCTCTTGCTTTTAGGATCAGATTCCATTTTCTACCTGATATTCTGTTTACTTCAACAAGATTCTTCCTTACCCCTCCACCCCCACCTCCTCCTTTTTCCTTTCTCTGTTCAGTTTTTGATTCTCACATTAATTTTCCTGTACTGTTTTCTGATTCATTTTCTATTAGATAGCATTTTTCTTGCTAGTGTTTAGATTAGATTGCTGATATTCGTCATTTACTTGTGTAGGCTGAATCACATCTTTACATCTTCCTTGAGCTGGTTAGCAAAGGGTCCCTACTGAGCCTTTACCAAAAGTATAACCTCCGAGACTCGCAGGTCTCCGCTTATACTAGACAGATTTTACATGGCTTAAAGTATCTTCACGACAGAAATGTTGTCCACAGGTGCTTAAGAAAAAAACTGTTTTTCTGGGTTTTTTCTGCTATGGTATTTGTTCATTGTTCAAAAAGTGTTGATTGCATTCTAAGCCCTAAGGGGTGTTTGTTTCTCATTATTTTTGCTTATTATCTGACCAAATCATAATGAGGTAGAACGAGTGCGCATTTAGTATGCTGTATAATTTTGAGGTTGTAGTTAAGTCATGGTCAAATCAAATGGTTAGTAGAATTGTAATGAGAGAAAATAATTAGCATTGAAGAATTACAGTTTCCTGTCTTGCTTCTTATACTCTCAATCAGTAAAGAAATTAGTTTCTCCTCCAAATCTAATGTGCATATAAATATATAGTCGTATTTATTCTTGAAATGTTTGTCTCATTTACGCATTTTCTTCTGTATATTTGTCTATTATTAAGCTTTTATGAGGGGATGGAAAGAAAAAGGAGCTTCATCATTATAGCATGCAATCCTGTGGTTAATACAACAGTCAAGAGGAGAAGGATTTGGGATTCAAGGAGTACTTAACAAGTTACATTTTTGAGCTTCTTGTATTCTCTACCATTAAGCTTTTATTAGGGGCTGGCAAAGGGGGACCAGCTACCTTGTTATAGTCGATGATGTTATGGTTAATAGAACAGTCAATGGGAGAGGAATCAGTAGAAGGATATGACTGAGTTACATTTTGGCATACATCTTCGTGAACTCTCTATAAACCTGTCTTTCTCTTTCTATCTTTTCATATATAAATATTGTTGCCAGCCTATCATATGCACTAGAGATCAAAATTTATTATTATCTTCTTGTGTCACAATGTGGTATGAGAGTATATAATTAAAACAAGTTCAATGACTGTATCTATGTATGTGAACCTCTGGAGGTTTTTCTTAGTATGCATTCGGTTTCAAGATTAAGAACCTGAAAAGAATGAACCATTTGTACATCCATCTCTATGCTTGGTAAGAACTAGCAGCTATCAGCATGTTTTGCTAAGCCTTGAGAAAATTGGCAAAGTTATTGGAATATAAAACATTATGCTATAAGGTTTGCTATGAGGTGTTATTTCTAAATTCCCTTTCGTTGTTAACTTTTCTAATTATTTCCTTTTATTTACTGTACTTGGCTGTTGTCATGCTTGAAATTATTCTTGGCAAAGTGGTGGTTCAGTTATACTTTTCCAATGATCCCCTGCAGAATTTGTTAGTTAATGTGAATGGTTAATGAATTTTCTCGAGAAAAAACGGAGGCCTGTTAACCAAGGCATTTAATCAGAGGTTTTCTATTACAAAATAGAGAACTTGGTAACTGCTAGGAATGCTTTTTATTGTTTTTTATTGTTATTAGTGATGTAGGGAGGCATACTCCCCTACACACAGAAAAAGTATTATTGCTGTTCCTCATTCCCTATTAATTCCAAAACCAGTCTGTTATTAAATCTCAACATCAATGTTGAATCCTATAGTCGAATCCCACTGCAAATAAGCAGTATACTTCCTGTTGTTGTTAAGGTGACCTGATAATTAGGTAGATAAGTGTTTTATGTGATCCTTCTCTTTCTCCACTTCCACATTTGTGATTTAAAATGTCAAATATATACGCCATTAAGATCTCTCACATTCACTGTACTTCTTATCTCCCAGAGATATCAAATGTGCAAATATATTGGTGGATGCAAATGGATTGGTGAAACTTACTGATTTTGGCCTTGCAAAGGTTTCAATCTTTCTGTATCCATTTCTCCCTTTTTCAGATTCAAAGTGCATTTTTTCTTATCTTGAACTTGTTATGGAACCTAATTTGTTGCTTAAATAAATTTGCAGGCCATTAAGTTGAATGACGTAAAGTCCTGCAAGGGGACTCCATTCTGGATGGCTCCTGAGGTTTGCATTAAATCTTCATTTCTTAACACTTTAGTAGCATAACTAGCCCAATACATCTGTGATGTGAAGGTAGCTCCTTTTCGATGGTTTATTATTCTTCTTTTTTGGGTCGGTTTTTCTTTTTTCTTTTTTTTCTTGGGGGGGTGGGTGGGTGTTGGTTGGTTTGGTGGTTGCACTTAGCTGAGATTTGGCTTCGTTTGTTAATAACTCCCCCCCCAACCGCAAAAAACTAGGGGTGTAAACGGTTCGGTTTGGGCCTTTTTTTATCGAACTTCAAGCCAACCATTTAAAGAGGTTTGAAATTTTCCTAAACCAAACCATTTGATTTCCTAGACCAAACCATATTTTTGCGGTTTGGTGAGGTTTCAAACCGCACTTTGCGAACCCAAAAATTAGTACGTTCCAAATGAGTTAAAAAATAACTATACGTCTAATATTTTTTAATTAAAGGATAAAGATTAATTATAATAATATTATGTGGCATTGTACAACAAGACAAAATATGAATTGCCAAAAAGTATACCTTATTTCATTTCACTTTTAATCATCAATGTAAAAGTAATGTTGGTAAGTAATTAGTAAAAGTGACATGTACATTTACGATAAAAAAGGAAAAAGATTATACTATTACAAGAAAATAGGATTGTATAATTAAAAAATAAAAAGTTGTGAAGAAACCAATTAAATCATTCTTTCTTTGTACTTCTAATGAACATCGTTGTTCAACTCACTACATACAAATTGATGAGGGTAACATGAAGGTGAGAAGATTTAAGTTTGGAACTGTGTAAGAGGGCAACGAATAGGGGAACTGTGATTGGTTGGTTCAATGGGGAAATAAAATGTATTTTATACTTAACTAGGTTTATTAGAAGTTGAATAAGTAATCATGGACTAAAGGGTAAAGACAAGTCATGTCATTAATTTTTTTTTCTTTTAAATATGGAGGGTTGGCGGTTTGAAACGATTTGGGAAAATTAAAACCTAAACCAAACTATTTCAAAGCGGTTCGGTTTGGGTCAAAACCAAATCGTTGACGGTTCCATGTGTACCCAAACCAATGGTTTTCAAATTGCAGTTTCAGTTTGGCAGGTTAGATTTGCAACTCTACCTCCTACCCAAAAAAAAAAAAACAATAAATAAGTAAATGAAATCAAAGTTTTTACCATTGCAACATTGACAAATTGACCATTGGGACCAACTTTTTTGTTGGTCCTATAGAATTGAATTAAAGGGATGCTATGGTTCAAGGCTAGTAAAGGGGCAGTCTGGGAAATTACCTAAATTTGGGGTGATCTTTCATACCTAAGTTGACACAATCTGCCATTTGATTGGACTAATGGGGCCTAAATTTAAACACACGAAAATCGGTTTTAGGACAAATCATTTTCAGACAGGGCTTTTAATGGATTTTTGCAATTGATATAAATATGGGTTCCCCACTACTAAGCCTATAATGGATGCAATTAAAATCTGGGTGTACTTAACTTCTAAAGTTTATTACTACCTCAGTCCCAAAAAGATGATCCTATTCCTTTTTTTTCACATGGATCAAGAAAAGTTCATTTAATAGTATTGGAATTGGAAAAGTATATTTTAACATTATTTCCCTATTATACCCTTTCATTTATTAATTATTCCACTTTAATAATTCTATTTTTTAATGACTATGCACATTAAATAGGAGCATATAAGAAAACTAATATTTCAACTACTTTTTAAAAAAGGAAATTGGACATCTTTTTGGGACGGAGGTAGTACGTTTTTGAGGTTTTAAATATTTCACACTTGAGACTAAATACTTTTCCCCAGACAGCTACAATGATACAAACTTGTAAACCGATATCACAGATACAATTATTCCCTTAGGCTGTGCTGAGTCGTCAGGGACAAGAGGAGATTTTTATATGCTCAAAAATTCCTGCTATATTAAGCACATTATCAATTTCTGTTGCTGTAGGTGGTTAGGGGCCTGTCATATGGACTAGCAGCAGATATATGGAGCCTCGGATGCACTGTCTTGGAGATGCTTACCGGTCGTTTTCCATACTCTGATATGGAACCTGTAAGTAAAGCTGTTTGAAAACTAGGAAGCTCCTAGATACCTCTTACTTTGCCTAAGATAAATGCTTATCTTTTTAATCTATTCCGACGATTCACCATAATGTTTGAGTAATTATATATTAAGTTTCCAAATTTTCTCAGCCAATAATTATATATTTGTGGATATTCTCCCTGTAATCCCGATTATATAGGCTGGTTTGCTTTTTCACAAAGATTAAAATAAATTGTTCGAAAAGTAAGTTTTATGAATGGTTTCTCTTATCTGTCATTGTTTAATGAGTAACCGACTATTAACTAAAAATAATAGTTATTACTAGGTAAACTAAATAAGGTTCTTTTGGTAAAAGAACAAACAAATAATCCCCAGTTTAGAAACATGAGTTTATAATTGGGACAAGAGAAAAAAGGTTTGCCTATAAAATTTGGACAGAGGGAGTACGAATAATTCGTATGCCTCTAACTCGCGATCCTGGTAAATAAGCAGTTGCATGGTAAGAAAGAAAATATATCAGGGTAAGAGAAGACAAAAGTATGAAGATATCTAACTCATTCTCTCTTACTTCAAGAAAAAATGAGTTCGCTAACGGTTATTAACTTCTTATTTTGGAGCATGACTGTACATTCTCTGATTCACAGGTGTCTGCACTTTATAGGATAGGAAGGGGTATGCTACCACCAGTTTCCAATTCTCTTTCCAGCGATGCACACGATTTTGTCCTGAGATGTCTGCAAGTTGATGCAAGTTCGCGTCCAACAGCATCTCAGCTCTTGGATCATCCCTTTGTGAAGCGACCACTTCCAGCATCTTCTGGCTCAGCATCTCTTCTTCATTTTGGCCAGCTTAGAAATTTTTGAGGTAATAAAAGAAACCGATTATCATTATCTAATTGTTGCCTTTTGCAGTGAAATGCCAGATGGAATGCAGAACATTTGTAGAAAAAATTAATTTGTTCTCTATCTAATTTTGCATAATTACAGTTCATTGTCCTTCCATAAGCAAGCAAGAAGGAAAGTGGGATGGAGACGGGAAAAACTGAATGACATGCAACACAAGCAACATTTTCCGCAGAAATAGCAATGCATTTGATATATTGGGCGATGAAAGCTCGTTGCAGCAATTCTTTCCTTCTGACCAGGCCTGATCTTCCTGTGGACCATCGACAATCTGTGGTTTCCAGACTATTATTGTGGGCACAGGAGCTGTTTAACTACTGTAAAGAGGATTTTCTTGGCTTCGTTGGGGATGTGTCTTTTTTAAATTGTTCATTGGCTGCTCGTGGAAGAAATTTTTCCTTCCCAAACAGTTTGTATTTGTATGTAATATTTTCTTGTTCTGTAGGTATATGCAATTTCTTCTGTGTGGGGATTAAATCCAGTAAATCCTCTACTCAAATATGGCTGTACATATCATTTTTATTCATTGGATCAAGTGTAAAAGCTTACTGCGCTGTAATTTGTATCTTCGTTTCCTGCCTCACCCTGCTTATATATTCCTACAACCCGGAACCGCCAAATCGTATCTGATTTCTAATTTGTTTTTGCAAATTGTAAGATTATCGCTGGATGAAGGTTGAACTTTGTCTTAACGAGCAATTGTTGCTAAATCGGAGAGGTGCTACTTGAGCTTACGATGTGTAATTTCAAGATATAAGGTGGTGGCTACAAATTTTGTGCATCATGTACAAATATAAAGTTTAGTGGTTTAATGAGCTTTAGTATTACGTAAAAAAGGTAAAAATATTTCATAGTTCATTTTTACAGCGTTACCTAGTCGATTTTTTCATTGATGTGGTGATGAGTGTTCATTTATTTAAATTATTATTATTATTATTTTTTTTTTTTTGGAAAAGAGAAATTTATTTAATCAAAGCATCATGGTTTAGTACATCAAAAATAACATTAGGAGGGTTACCCAACCACACCATGGAGCTTGACATAGAAATTCATTTACATTATTATTATAAAGTAGAATGTTCATAAAACTTATAGTTTGTTTTTTCATCATTTAATTAATTACCAACTGTAAAGAGTTTTTTTTTTCCTTATGGTGGCAAAAGAAAGATTAATTATTATCTATCATGCATGTCACAATGTTCCATGTCTTGTATGTCACCACTCTCTTTCCTTTGCAAATTCTCCTCCTTCCCCACTTTTCTTCCACCTCCTGTGATCCAATTTGCCACTCAAGCAGTAAACTAGTGGTAATTTAATGCTTTGATTTAGATATTTTTAAAATTGATTTTGTGAAAAAAGTGATTTTTTTAGGAGAGTGTGTAGTTGAAAAGTAAAGAAAATTTATAGATTTATGTGTAAAATATTTTTTTAATAGATAAATGATTAGTGGTTGAAAATGGATTTGCGGGAAAATTGATTTCCGAAAAAAACAGTTCAATATTCTTAAGAAAAGATGGGCTCATATGTCAACAATCACGTAAAATGATGGCGTCACAATATGGTTACAGAATGAATTGGGCCGGGCCCTGTAGCAACCCATTTACGTCAAGGAGCCGAACCCTTCGCGCAGATGTGCGCCCGTTGGAGAGAGAGAAGTTAAGAGAAGTTCCTCTCTTCTCTCTCACCCTCTATATTCTCCAATGTTCGTAACCATTATTAAAAAAGAGGGCCCTTTTTGTATAATTATAATTATAAATTTCTCCCCATGCTGATTCGAGTCAGTTTTACTCTTCTTCAGGTATACTCGATGCCGATCTTATTTTTATTTACAAGAATTTTAATTTTGTGTACATATGTCCGCGCTTTCGTATTGTGAAATCAGTAGATGGAATTTAGATCGGCTTACATCAATTTTGAAACCCCAATTTTTTACTTTTGTGGTGTAGGATTTGTGGGTTTTGAGTATTATATGTATATATCGAGAAATGACTGTTCTTGGATTTTAATCATATCGGTTCTTGGAGAATGTTGGGGAGAAGTGAGAAAAGAATATTCTTGCTTACATTGTGCCTGTCTGCGTTTAGGAAAATTTTGCTAATTATAATATGCCTTGATATTGTCAGTACTGTTTTGTTATCTTGTATTTATTATCTCTTAGCAGCAGTTCAGCGCGCCTTTTCGGCTTGAGTTATGTAATTTTTGTTGGGATGACCCGGGTAATAGCATGCTTGAGTTATAATGCAAGATTGTTTTTTTTGTGCATAATGTGAGCAATTAGGTCTTGAAATGTTGTACTCAAAGTTCAGTACAAAATCAAGTTTAAGTGAACGAAAATGAAAATAGACTGTTTCTTGATGTGATTGCTTACATCCTTTAAATTTGACAAAGTACTTTAGGTGCACTTGTAGCTGTGTGAGTGACTCTGTGGTTTACACGGTATGGTGTATTGTACAATGGTTAGATCAATTATGAAGAGTCATGGTTTCTTACATAAATTTGGATCTATCAACTTTTTTTGCAAAAGATTAGACAAATGTACTGAATATTTTCTTTTAATTCTTCATCTATTCCAACAGATCTTGAGACAATCAGCAAATTTATGGTTGCATTCAGTATAATGGTGGAGAATATTAGTTTAGCCCAATTTATTTGAAGAAGTTAGGTTTTCAATTATTGACATCTGGCATGGAGGGCATATTGTAGATTGAATTCCCAGGAGCATAACTGTGGCCTTTTAGATATATATTAAATATCTTATTTGAACTTCTATATGCACATTAAAAAAGAGAAATTCTATGCAGTCTAACTATGTCATTGCTCTCTGCTTAGTCGATGCTTTATGATATCATGTTTCTCAGTACCCAAATCCTTGTAGAATTATGGTCCTGGTCCATCTGTAAATACTATTTAGAGAAGATAGTTACTGGTAGACATTTGCAAAAATTTAATGCATATTTCAATTTACTGCCTGCTCCAAGATATAACTTTAGAAACAGGCTACTGTTGAATAGAAATTAACTGAGGAAAAATAACCTATGAACAAAATTGTTTCAATAGAACTTTCAAGTTAAATACCTTAAGACATCTCGAGCGCCATAGTTTTTGCCTTTTGTGGTGCATATTTTATCGTATCATTTATTATTATTTATATTTCTCTTTTCTTCCGTTTTCCGTCTCTTTTGGTTGGTGTGGATGTGGGGTTGTTTTATTGTTGCAGTAGCTAAAAGATGGCTAAAACCAACAAACAGCAGCAAAGATCTGATTCACGAAAGCATGGGGTTAGTCTGCACAGGTTTTCCTCTCGGTGTACAAGGCTTTATGAAGATGCCCACCATAACAAAAGATACATAAAATCTTCAGAGAAGAAAGACTGGGAGGATGCAGTTTGCTCAGTGTGTTTAGAGTTTCCTCACAATGCGGTTCTCCTGCTTTGTTCCTCTTATGACAAGGGCTGCCGTCCTTATATGTGTGCTACTGGCTGTCGGTATTCCAATTGTCTTGAACAGTACCGGAAGGCGTACACTAAGGCTGCTTCAGGCCAGAGTGCACAACCATGGCAGTGGTCAACAGATGATCCAGATTTATCTGGTTGGCCTGATGCGAAGGTGGAAACATCAAAGCTCCTCTGCCCACTTTGCCGGGGGCAGGTGAAAGGTTGGACTGTGGTGGAACCTGCGCGAAAGTTCCTTAATGCAAAGAAGAGAAGTTGCATGCAGAATAATTGCTCGTTTATTGGAACCTATAAACAGCTGAGGAAGCATGTGAAGTTGGAGCATCCTCTGGCACGACCTCGAGAGGTGGATCCTTCACATGTGGAAAAATGGAAAAAGCTCGAAGATGAGCGAGATTTAAGTGATGTCTTTAGCACAATCAGATCTACCATGCCTGGTGCTATTGTAGTTGGGGATTATGTAATAGAGGGTAATAATCGTGGCTTTTCTCAGCTTTATGGGTTTGATGATTATTTGGGAGATGCAGTTTTTAGGATGGGTTCATATGGTGGACGCCGGAATAGCCCTGAATACTCTAGTGACTTTTTCCAAGATGATTATGATTCACTGGATGAGGAAGAATTTGGCACGCATCGTGCTCGTACTTCTGTTTCGTCCCGACATATCGCGAACAATGTCCACCAACGTGTGGGATTATTGGCTGCAAGGCGGAGAAGAAGGCTTGGAGGCCAAGAGAGCTGGCAGGTAACGGGTTGCTCTGATGTGATGGTTTACAATTGAGCACAATATTGGTTCTACAATTTCATGGAAAAGTTAAGATATCGCCCTGACGTTAGAAGGTTATGTACTTTCAGTATGCCTCGACCTGTTGCATAGATTATGAATATTCTAAGGTATTTTTCTTTATTGGTGCCAAATCCACGTAGGATGATTAGTTTGTTGACTGTTTCGGCCGTGATTGCATGGATAGGTTTTTCTAGTTATTTAGCCATTGGATCCTTTTTCTGAGTTCGACTCCGTAGGATTCAGGTCAACCAAGAAACATTTATCAGTGTATTTACTTGTTTCCTTCTCTTTGCACATCAGCGTTATTTTTTTAGTTTGAAATCTGGATCAGACTTTCTGGATGTTAGAGATATTCGATGGGGTTATTTGATTCATTGACGCATGCACAATTTTTATCAGTCAAGTCACGGAAGCGTGGACATGAGATGTTTGTTTGATTTGATGTCAGTAACTCGACATGACATAATGTGTGATAGGAATGTTCAAGTACTAGAGGCACACCGTCACACTTCCATCAAATCACATCAGGAGGTGGTGTGTTTGGTGCCGGAACGGTATTACATACTTGGTGCTTGAACATTTTTCATGGTGGTTGGCAGGGGACATTAAAGGAGTATATTACAAATCATCTTTGATCTTTGATGTACAAGGAATTGTGTGAAATTTGTGTTTCTTGTTTGTTTATAGGTATGTATCATTCACGTAATTGATGGAGCAAGTAGTTTGTGAATAAACTTTTCACAATAACAATCAAGTTTATCAGTTCACACTTCAATTTAACTTGCAACAAAGTTAAATATATCTGATCAACAAACATATTTACGTAAATGGTTGTCTCTATTATATAATATGAAAGTTGTACGTGCAAATCCAAAAATATAAAAAATTTCCTAGTCTAGCGGATCAAAGAAGAAAGAGTAACGAAAGAGGAAGAGAGGTGGTAGGGGGGAACGGGCATGTGAGGGGGTGACTCGTCCATCACCAAAAGGTCAGTGCCTCTCCTTGACCTTCATCAGCTTTTATAAAATAAAATCGTCCCCAATTGGGTATTCTGCCCCTTTCTATTTTCGTTACCGGTGCCCCACTCGCTGTCGTGTGTTTTCATGAAGATTACATGAAAATGAAATCCACCCGCCCCATGTTTTTTATTTTTAACATTTGGCTATTCGGATTCCCATCCGCCACTTCACATGAGCAGTACAAGTTTTTTTCTGCCCCCCTTTTTTCCACCGGGTCTAGTCTAGATGAATGAATTCAATTTGTTACCATGAGCAGAAAAGTAAGGGAGATATGACCATTAATTAAGCGACCAAGTTCAATTAGTGGATTCATGAACGATACTTTGGGCAAGCATCTCGCCTAAGATTTACCAGACTTTTGGTCGCTGCCTAGCGGCCTGCACCAAGTTTTAATGCACAGCATATATCTTATTGACTTGTCAAGATTATCATAAATAACCAATTAAGAATGAAAGAGGCAGACAATCTTACTACCTTCTTTCTTGATTTAGAATTTACCGTACAATACAATCCCTCTTGCGTCCATGGAAAAGACAAGAGGATTTTGTGTGCGAGATATTATGCTTTAAGTTTCATAAGTGGGTTGTATCATGGAACTTGGGGCCGAGGAACGGTAGCCACATCGCTTGGAAAATTACTAGTATTTGAATACCAAAATAAAAATGAAAGGAAAATCAGGTACCTATTTCTCATGTATAACACAGCCAATAGACCCGATGCGTAATTTTGTTCATAATGTGCAAAAAAGCGCACATAATAATACCAATGGACAGAAATCTAGCAACTAGTAGCAATAATTATAAAAAAACAGCCGCCGGTGGTAAAATAAAAAATTAATTTCGTTTAAATTGGTATTGTATATTTCTCTTAGGAAATTAAGCAGTTGTATTTAGTAAAATAAAATCGTTTTCATTAGATTAATAATAATACATTAGAGAAATATCTAGCTGTTTTATTTTGCGTAGAGATAGCCAGATAGGCAGAGGGAGTCCCCTGCCTCCCACTATATAAAGCCCTCGACGTAGCCTCAAACTTTTCGAACAAAAATTAAACCTAAGCAAATTGAAAGAAAGCGAGTGTGGCAAAAGAAAAGCTCTTCTTTTCCCTTTTCATACACTAGCTAGCTAGTCATCAATGGCTGCCCATGTTGAAAACCGGCATTTCAGCCACCTTGAAAGGGCTTTTAAGCCCGGTCCCAGCAGCCACCACCGGTCTGACTCCCCGGTCCGTGGCTGTAACTTTCAGGCTATGAATGGAAGCAGGAATATTTTAGTTGATTATTCTTCTTCTAGTGATGATGACGACGACAAATATGAAGAGACTAATGGACACATATCAGCTATCAAGAAAGCTAATTCAGAGCTGGAGCCGTCGGTTTTCGATGCAAGAGACCAAGGTACTGCGGATGACTGGGTGGAGCGCCACCCTTCCATGGTTCGGCTCACCGGAAAACACCCCTTCAATGCGGAGCCACCCCTGCCCCGCCTCATGCACCATGGATTCATCACCCCTGTTCCTCTTCATTACGTTCGTAATCACGGCCCTGTTCCCAAGGCTACGTGGGAGGAGTGGACGGTAGAGATTACCGGACTGGTAAAACGTCCGACGAGGCTAACAATGGACCAGCTGGTAAACGAGTTTCCGAACAAGGAATTTCCGGTGACCCTTGTGTGCGCCGGAAACAGAAGAAAAGAACAGAACATGGTTAAGAAAACCAGCGGTTTCAACTGGGGCGCCGCCGCAATCTCCACCTCCGTGTGGCGAGGCGTGCCGCTACGCGCCATCTTGAAGCGGTGTGGGATTTTCAGCCGGAACAATGGTGCACTTAACGTGTGCTTTGAGGGGGCGGAGGATTTGCCGGCCGGTGGTGGAACAAAATACGGCACCAGTATCAGAAAAGAAATTGCCATGGACCCGTCGAGGGATATTATATTGGCTTTCATGCAGAACGGTGAGGGATTAAGCCCTGATCATGGATTTCCGGTTAGAGTGATAATTCCGGGATGCATCGGTGGAAGAATGGTGAAATGGCTGAAAAGAATCATCGTCACTACACAGGAATCAGACAGTTATTATCATTGGAAGGATAATAAGGTTCTTCCTTCCCATGTTGACGCTGAATTAGCCAACTCTGAAGGTAATTAGAAGAAAAACAATTTTTTTTTTCTTTTTATATGGTAATAATTTCATAGGTTTGAATATTCTTAATTTGGCGACGTTATTATTTGGTCGCAGCTTGGTGGTACAAGCCGGAATATAGTATCAACGAGTTGAATATCAATTCGGTGATTACTACTCCATGTCATGAGGAAATATTTCCCATTAACTCGTGGACGACTCAGAGGCCTTACACGTTGAGAGGATACGCTTATTCCGGTGAGTTGCTAACTTCTTCTTTTCTTCGTTTTTTCTTTTCTTTTTTTTTTTTAAAAGTTTTATTGACAAGTATATTAGACTGATGATATAATCACATACTTACAAATATTAACATCATGAGTACTGTTTGTACTTTAGATGAAGAGGCAATAAATCTAGGTTATTAGTCACTGCAAAGAGCTAAAAAAAAATATTTGTTTGACTAATTATAGGTTTCCACTTCTTGAATTATTAATTGCGACCTCAAGTGCCGACGAATTAAGGTTTCCAACATGGGTTGGATCTGAAATATTAATATAATTATTTCTTTTTTAATCACTTCCTGTGGGATTGATGGGTTCAGTTCAGTGATTATGAAGTTAATCTTTATACTCTATAATAACGAAGTTTAAGAGAGAGAGAGAGAGAGAGAGAGAGAGAGAGAGAGAGAGAGTATTTGAAAAGTAATTATGTCTAACACATAGATTACAAAATTTGTTATACGGCACTTTATAGGATAATGACATTTACACAAATTGAGATTGTCAAAAATGTTGCTTGCTAACCTCTGACATGAATACGAATAGGTGGTGGCAAGAAAGTGACAAGGGTTGAAGTAACCCTGGATGGTGGTGAAACTTGGCGCATTGCAACCTTGGACCACCCAGAAAAGCCTAACAATTATGGCAAATACTGGTGTTGGTGCTTCTGGTCACTCGAGGTTGAGGTGCTTGATTTACTTGGTGCCAAGGAGATATGCGTGCGCGCTTGGGATGAGACCCACAATACGCAACCCGAGAAGCTCATTTGGAATCTCTTGGTATATATACAATTGACATTTTGGACTAAATATCGATCGAGTCATTCAACATTATACAAGATAAGTAATCGATTTGCATTTAATTTCAGGGAATGATGAATAATTGTTGGTTCCGAGTGAAAGCTAATGTGTGCAAACCACACAAGGGAGAGATTGGGATCGTCTTCGAGCACCCAATTCAACCCGGAAACCAATCTAGTGGATGGATGGAAAAGGAAAGGCACCTCGAACAATCCTCGAATGAAAGCCAATCCTTAAAGAAGAGTGTCTCATCACCGTTCATGAATACCACTACAACCATGTACTCAATGTCCGAGGTTAAAAAGCACAATTCCGCTGATTCTGCTTGGATCATTGTCCACGGCCATGTCTATGACTGTACGCGCTTCCTCAAAGACCATCCTGGTGGCACTGATAGCATCGTCATCAACGCCGGCACAGACTGTACCGAAGAATTTGAAGCCATCCATTCTGATAAAGCCAAGAAAATGTTGGAAGATTATAGGATTGGAGAACTAATTACCACCGGCTATACCACGGATTCCCCAAATAATTCTGTCCATGGACCCTCGAGTACTAGTTCCTTGCACTTAACCCCTATCAAGGAAATTGCACCCTCAACAAATGTAGCACTTGTCCCCCGCGAAAAAATCCCCTGCAAGCTAATTTCGAAGACCTCACTTTCCCACGACGTGAGATTATTCAGATTTGCATTGTCTTCCGACGATCAAGTCTTGGGATTACCAGTCGGGAAACACATATTTCTATGTGCCAACATCGACGATAAGCTCTGTATGCGAGCCTATACTCCAACCAGTGGAGTCGACACAATGGGCTACTTTGAGTTAGTAGTCAAGATATACTTCAAGGGAGTGCACCCCAAATTCCCAAATGGAGGACTAATGTCACAACACTTGGACTCTCTCTCATTAGGGTCATTGTTGGACGTGAAGGGCCCTTTAGGCCACATTGAATACACTGGAAAAGGGAACTTTTTGGTGCATGGCAAACACAAGTTTGCCAAGAAACTTACCATGATGGCCGGTGGGACGGGAATTACCCCGATATATCAAGTAATGCAGGCTATCCTAAAGGATCCGGAGGATGAAACCTCAATGTACCTCGTATACGCTAACAGGACAGAGAATGACATTTTGTTAAGGAATGAGCTTGATGCATGGGCAGAGGAGTTTAAAGACAGGATTAAAGTATGGTATGTGGTGACGGAGTCTATTAAACCTGACTGGAAATACAGTGTGGGATATATCACTGAGGAAATCCTTCAACAGCATATTCCGGCAGCATCGGAAAACGCATTGGCCTTGGCCTGTGGTCCACCGCCCATGATTCAGTTTGCTGTTAATCCCATTCTGGAGAAGATGGGATATGATCTAAAAGAATCTCTGCTAGTGTTTTAATCAAACGAGTAATGATTATTCAATAAGGGATAAATTTTTAACTTCTAAGATTTTTGAATAAGAACAATAACATCTCTAAATATGTTCTTCTATTGGTAATATTAATTAGTAATGGAGTACTTTTTATCTTTCTCTACTTTTTAACTTTAACTTTCTTATCTGATTTCAATTAAAAATTGTAGTACAAAGTATTGAAATGAAATGATCGAAAACCGACAACTAGTTACATAAGAAATCAATATATCTCATAATTTAGAAGAACTGGACAATGAAATGTGGTAAAAAAGATGAACCTTTTTATTGGTTCGTAAAACTAATCATCTAGTTTTGTATCATTTTCATGAGATACTGGCTGTTCAGCGGATGGTTGATGTGGCTTCGGAGAGACGCAGCCGTATGTCGTGGCCCATTCACCACCATGGGCCCTGTTCCTTTTGTTTATTGTATGTATTCATTCATTTGTAACTTGGTTAAGGGAAAGGGCAACAAACTTGCAGCCGCTGCTCAACGGCCTTGACCCCCTCTACTCTTTAAATCACCAATTAACTTATTGACTTTTCTTTCTTTGTCATTTTTTTTAAGGAGTCTTTTATTTCCAATGCTCTTATTGTTTGACTTTGCTATCCACATATATTAACCTGTTTTTGACTTTACAGTGACAAAATCGATTGTTACACACATGTATGTAATATTTTTTGGTTCTTTTGAAAATGTTTGACCTATAGATATGTAAGAAAAAATTTACAAGTAATAATTTAGGGATGAGAAGCGATAAAATATCATATTTTTATGAAGCCATATAGACTTATTTCATAGTTAACATAGTGGAAGAAAACATGACCTACAACAAATTAAATAATAAATTATACCCCTAAATTCATTTGTAAATTCTTAATTGTCAGTTCGATATTCCTAGAGTATCAGAGTTTTTTTTCTATTTTGTATAATTATAATATCATATAACTTGAAACTGTTGTGAACCTTCACATTTATTGTACCCAGATACACTAATATCTTTCCGTCTCTACAAAGAAGATGGAAACTCGTATGTGAATTGGAGCTGATGAAGTTGCAAGCTGTTAGTGATTAATTAAAATGGTCATATTAACTTAAGAGGTCAAAGAATTAATAAACGCAATATACATTGTCAACTTGGCCACGGATTCCATTTATATATTATCTAGAACAAGAGAAGAAAACAGACAACCTAGAAATAAATAATTAATTTTTTGTTGCTTTCACAATCATCCAGTCTCTTTGGGCTTCAAACCGTACATTTCCTTTTCATTTTCTGTAATGTAAACATTAAATTATGATAATAAAGCCTAACAACATTTAACATGAAATAAACAAATGGTTACATGTTGGTTGGTAGGGTTTCATTGGAAGAATATATTGCACTAAATGCTCTACAGTTAATCAATTGATGTGCTGCCTCCCTCCCTATAGCCGTGAACGTCGACATGTTTACATTTTTTTTTATTATTATTTAAAAAGACACCCCCCAACATAATAATAATTAATAATAATCTTGTAACAAATCTATATATATATTATCTAAAAGAGAATAAGTGGGAGAAACATTTTTAGACGATCCTACCCTCACTTATTTAGTTTAATTTCATATTTGCCCCTAACATTATTAATTATTACTAGATTCTCACCCGTGTAACCCACGGAAAAAATGCGAATCAAATTATTTAATAACTAATACGAAATTTTGTAAGTTTTTTTTATATGGTGAAATTTTATATAGTTATGTTACCTAATAAGGAATAATTAATTTTTAACATTAATCAAACAATAATGTAATTTTTTTCTTATCTTCTTAAGGTAACTATAGTTTACAATAAATTTTAACCCAATTGTTGTTGTTAACACAAATAAATATCATTCTATTTTTTTACACTAATTTAGGTAAATAGCATTGTACAAAATAATTACAAGCTAGGCAGTTATGTATATTGTAAAAATATTTCTTATTCCAAATCAATAAACTCAGATAGCATGAAAATTATATAAATTAATAATATATAAAAGTAGTCATATATAAAATACTCTTAATTATTGATATGCATTCATACTGGGAAAAATTAAGAAAAAAGTACAATTATAATTTTTAATTAACTTAAATTAATGAAATATATTTTTAATTTCTATTAATTATAAACTATAAATTTCAATATATGTTAGATACTTAGATAATAAAATTTATCTAAAATTTAAACAATTAAATGATGATAATTATCTATTAGTTATTAAATTTAATAGTAAATCTTATTTCAAAATGGTGAATGGATAAGGCAAAAGTGAATAAAATTTTTTTTAAAAAATTGAAAAATTTAGAATACCACACAATTACTGTAACGTAAAACAAAATATCTAAAAAGACCCTACTAATAGATTTTTGGATGGGAAAACTTCAGTACAAAGGTACCGCAACTCTTTTATTTAATTAATATATAGATTTTAATTTTATATTTGTTTTTAGTTTTTTAAGTAAATCATGCATTCATAAATAGCAATTAGTAAAAGGTGGTATTAAATCTATAATAAACAACATTAGTAAATGCCATGAATGGAGTGATTATTGGTATTACACATTATTTTAATTTTAAATTACACACATTATAACTATATTTGTTTTTATTTTTTTAAAATAAATAATGCATTTATAAATAGCAATTAGTAAAAGTTGGTTGGACAATTTTACCGCTATATATTTGTTCTATTTCCTCATTTGTCTTTACTTATTCATTTATAATACTTTAATTTTAATTAAATTGATTAATTGAATTGAATTGAGTGAAATTAATTAAAAAACTTTAAAACCCCATTTTGGTATTATTTATGACATCTATACTTTTATATTGGATTATAAAAGAATTATAATCTTTACCACAATGATAAAATAGATTTTACAATATAAATGCTTATGATTTCTTCTATTATGGTTTGCAGTAATAATCCCTCTAATATTACAATATTTACATGATGCAGTGTATATATCAAATCATTTCATAAATTGAATTTTATTTGATCGTTTAACGTTTCGATACATGTGTTGAAATAGAAGTTTTTAGTGACTTTTAATCTTTTTAATTCTGAATATAGCCACATAATGTCAAAATGCTTCTTAGTGTTTAGTTACTTTTTTTGTTTGCCTTTTGATATTTTCTATTTGTTTTTAATTGACGATGAATTTAGATCAATATTCATTACGTCCAGTGCAAAAATTTGATTTATGTTTTCAACTCTCTAATAGTTACAAATTATTATTTAGATTAGATCATCTTTAATTTTTAGATTGATTTCTTATATGTTAACTTTCCATTTTTTAACTAATAGCTGTAGAAATAAAAAAAAATTCACTTCGTATAGATAAGAATTATTTGTTCATAAATTATATAAGTTACAAATCATGTACAATGCACGAGTACATTCTAGGATATCATGTTATGGTATCTAAAAGACTGTGTGTCAATACACTATTGGGTGCATTGGGTGATGGGCCATGTAACACACCCAATGGTGTGTTGCCACACAGTCCTTTGGATACCATAGGACATCATAGAAAAACTGGCACTGCACGTGTTTGATACTAGTATATATAAAGGGAAAAACGATGTAATATGCAACAACTCACACTGCATACATCGGCTTGTAATACACAATAGTCCACGCAATATATATCAGCATGTGAATCCAAGTTTCGATCTAACACCATGTTATAGCATCATATGGTGTCATATGACATTGAAACACGCCATATGAGAAACCACAACTATGTGGCATTCATCGACACTATATTGTGCCACGCCCCCGTTATTTTTCCCTTATTATTATTATTGTTTACATTTGACAGGGAAAGCTTTTGAGTTAAATTTTTGTTCTTATGCCATTTACGAGGATAAGACTTACCAAACGAACACTTTATACAACTTCATTTACATTTGGCAAAGTGCAAAGAACACAATGTGTTATAATAAGTGTTTTATTTATTATCTTAGCCAAGCCAAACTTTCGATAAGCAAAGCTTTTATATGGACATGCTTATTGTTACAAAAGTTATTAAGATCATCTATAGCCAAAATATATCCTTATAGCTACAACTATAGGTCTCTTTTTACATTCAAAATCTACCCCCATCCACGCGTATGCTCCAATTCTTGGCTTACTTCTCGATTACCTTCCCTTCAACATTCTACAAAGCTGTAGAAAAAGAGGGTGAGTATAACATACTCAGTGAGAAACAAAATATTTCGATTCATCTGTCATTTAAGAAATGCATTTTTAAGAACATCATGTATTTCACAAAGCCTTTGGATGCACAAAAGGACTTTATCACTAGTTAAACTACTACCCATAGCGCGTACATGATCCAAATATTCAAAATGGCCAAGACCAAACAGTAAGGCCATATTATCACAAAGCAAAGCAAAATGGGTAGAGCATTAACTAGAGATATAAATGCAACAAACTAATTTCTTTGCATACCAAATGTGAGTCAAAAATCTCAATTCTTTTGTATAATGCCAATACATAAAAAATTCATGCCTTTGTCATGAAAATGGTATGAACAAAACAAAAGGAATCAAAGTACCCGTTACTCATCTCAATAATTCTAGATGGGAAAATAATCTTTAAAATCTTAGTATTTCTCAATCAAAGTGGTCTTCTAAGTTGAGATTCTATATATATATATATATATATATATATATATGGAAAGGGTTTTATTTTAAGTGTAAAAAGAGTGTTTTGAGGAGTTTTAATTGGTGTTTTATAGCCGTCCCTAACTTTGGACGAATTTTGATGGAGTGTTTTGTGAGTTTTCTTAACTTTAGGACTTTTTTTATACTTGTAAGAATTAATTGTTTTGAATACAACATTTGGAATCCACCAATTATAAAAATGACAAGTGTTTTGAAATTTGGCAAAAGTAGCATGTTAATTATTTACAATTATGACAAGTGACTTAACACTTGTCAAAACTAGAATCATTAATTACAAATATACCACATGACTCGTGATTTGGCAAATTAATAATTACGAAGCCAATGTCCCTCAATTTTGTATCTTGTAATCTAGGGGACGACTTGACCAATCCTTATAAATGTTTTCAAGCTTGAGTCATAAATGATAAAAAATTTGAGCATTTATTTTTGTCATTGTCAAAATAATTATCATATTTGTTGTTAAATTTTACGGGATATTACATATAGTTCCATACATATAGTTTTATATCATTTTTAAAATCTGTTGGAATCTTAATTTGATTAATTAATAATTGTCTCAATTCATCTTATGCCATGTCATGTCATTCATATTTTGTGATCAAGTAATTTAAATCTAATTTTCTCTGTCCCCTTCCTTGGAAGAGGAAAAAAAGTTAGAGTAGTATACAGTATACCAATTGTAGCTATGGCTCGGTATTTAATCCACAAACCCGACAACCTGACCCACCATGAGTTGGGTCAAGGGGGTCAACGGGTCAGGTGGCGGGTGTAAAGTGTAAAACCCGACTCAAGTCGAGTTGAGTGACGGGTTGACTCGATGAAATCCAATCAACCCGCCTCGGTCAAATGTGAGTCGGGTTAGACCCGAGTAACTCGATTTTTTATTTTTTTCCCTTCAACTCATGTTTGCTTAAAATTGCATTCATTTTGAGTGTTTGACAATTCACACCATTTCATTCTTTAATTCAAGACACACACATAACACACACAAACTCTCATGAACGCTAAAAGACACTCAGCACACTCAAGATTCAAGACTCTTATAAACCCTAGATCCGCCATCCATTTGCCAGTCGTCCTACTCGATCCGCCACCATCGATGCCGCTGCCCCAAACCCCCTAGCCGCGTGACCTTGCCGCCCCGCCGCGCTGTTGCTGTCGTCTTCCTCCGGTCTGGCCAACCACGCGATGCCGTTGCCCTAGGCCCCCAACCATGCAATGCCGCTGCCCTAGGCCCCCAACTGCGCGATGCCGCTACCCCTGGCTTCATTTTCCCCTTTTTTCCCCTGTGATTTCTATTGCTCAAGTAGTGTTTGTGCGGGTTTAGGAACCAAGCCGAACCCAATTTCTTGTTGTGTCGGGTTAGGTTTGGGTCGACCCGATGCTCAGCTCTAATTGTAGCATGAGGAGGGAAAATACAACAATGAGGGGCTGCTATTTAATTAATTAAATAAAATAAATTAGCATTTTTTAAAAATTAATTAATATAGGACAATGCTTCAAATTCATGACATCTTATATTCACATGATATCCACCCACACTGCTTATATATCGTGATAATAAACGATTCGATATGGTAGATATATAAGGTGAATAAGGGATGAGGTGGATTTTAGCATTATCCATCCATTAATGTATATGTAAAAATTCACAGGTATACAGTAAGGCGGGCCTAGCCAACCCAAAATTCTTCTAATCAGACCTATACGACAAGATTGAGCCAGGCCCATAAATAAACATTAGGTGACAGAACAAGGCCTCGAATGTTACCATCTAAATAATTGGGCTTAATATCTGGACCCGTTGTCTTGAATAATTGGACCTAGTTGTAATCTAATACACACTTATTGGGCCCACCCAACAAGACTAAGCAATGTATGTGTCACGCGATCCTACATTTTAATGTATTTTGAATTTTTGAGTACGGCAAAGTAATATATCTATTGCCCAAAAATTAGCAAAAAGTCGTACTTTGTCTCAGTGCATACAAAATAATAATGCTCTACAATACCTTCACCGTCATCAAACTTCATAAATCATGGTTCTACCTTTGAGGTGATTTATCAATTAATATATGTATCTCAGGATTCTCATATAAAATTTGTTGACAATTGTGCACAAGTAGTGCGATATTATTACTACTATTACTACTATTGTTACTCTTATCATCATCATCATCAACATCATCCTCATTTAATATGACGAATGTTTTTTTCCTTTAGCTATGTCACACTCCCTTTTTCATTTGACTTGTCCAGCCACTTACCATAAAGTGACTAGATTTATCACGTGATAAATCTAGTCACTTTATGGTAAGTGGCTGGACAAG